>WEIV01018945.1:84826-119065 GCA_013390005.1 Calyptomena viridis | reverse complement strand
CGTCCAGGCTGGCGCGCAGGTCCTCCACGGGCGGCGGCGCGTCCCGCGGCTCCTCCGGCGGGTCCGTGCGGGCGCTGAGCTTCAGGCGCATCTCCTCCGTCTCCTCGTCCAGCGCCCGCGCGAAGGCCTGGATCTGGACGTACGTGTCCCGCCGGAACTCCTCCACGCGCCGCTGCACCTCCCGCGCCAGCCCCTCCCGGTAGCTGCCCGGCGGGGCCGGGGGCTCCCCGAGACCCCCGCGGTACAGGCTCAGCTTCGCCTTCAGCTGCTCCAGGTTCCTCTGGATCTGCTGGTGCAGGTCCCGCGCGTTGCGGGTCAGCTTCGCGGAGAGCTCCTGGATGTGCTGGTTGAGCTGCTCGGGGCTGGCCCGGGCGTGCGGGGCCACGCTGCGGTGCAGCTCCGCCACGTTGCGGTGGATCTCGGTGAGCAGCCTGTCCGCGTACGGGTGGAAAATGTCCTTCACCTGGTCCGTGTGGAAGGCGATCTTGTCGCCGTAGTGAGCCATGAACCGCTGCAGCTCGTCCGCGCCCTCCAGGAGCTGGGCCGTCACCTCCCGGCTCGGCAGCAGGTGCCGCCGCAGCTCCCGGGCCCGCAGGGACACCTCGTCCAGCAGCTCCTCCGTGAGCGGCTGCAGCTGCTGCCGGAGCTCGTCCAGGTGCCTCCCCACCTGCTGGTGGACTTGGTCCACGTACGGGGACAGCTGCACCCTCAGGCTCTCCAGCTCCCTGCGGAGAACCTTCCGCAGGGTGTCCGAGTCCTGGTACAGCCGGGGCTGGAGGCCCCTGTTGAGGGGTGACAGCTTCTCCAGGAAGCTTCCCATGTAGCTGACCCCATCCTGGATACTTTCCTTCAGGTTCCTGCACAGCACAGTTGCAAAGCACCTCTGACTGACCACGGCACCCCCTGTGTGCCCACACCCCCCACTAATAAATCCATTATAAATCCCACTGCCAGGGCCTGTCCCATGAGCTTTTGTGTCTCCAGGGGAAGAGAAACAGGGCCCCGGGTGTGGGCTGTGGGACCCTGGAGTCCCTGCCCAGCTTGCTCTGGCCGTGCTCCAGGCTGTCCTTGTCACCTGTCAGCTGGCTCAGGTACTCCCAGAAGCCGCCCTGCACTGGTTTGGCTGGTGACACTGTGCCAAGGAGGGCAGCGTGAGCAAGGTGTCCGAGGTGCTGCCCCCCCAGCTCTGCTGCCCCGGGAGCCCCTGTGCCCACACCCACCTGGGAAGGTGGCCAGGAGGGAGAGGAGCAGCACAGCCTTCAGCAGCATGGTCTGCCGGGCTGGGCTCCGCGGCTGCGGGAGAGACGGGAGAGGGGAGAGGCTGCTCCGAGTGCTCACGGGGTGCTGCTGCCTCTGCCTCACACCCCCTCGCTGCTCCCTGCAAGCACCTCGCTCCTGGGGACCCCCATAACGCTTGAGGTTCCCCTATAAACACCGGGGGTCCCTGTAACACCCGGGGTCCCCCGGGACCCTCAGTTGTGCACCTGAAATCACACCCGGCTCCTCTATCCAGACAAAGCCAAACCAGGCGCGACGTGTCCCTGTCCCCCGCCCCTCACCTGGCTCCGGGTGCCTCCCGTGTCCCTCCCGCCGGGAGCCGGCCCGCGACTCGTCTTATATAGGTCCGGGGGGAGCAGAGGAGCGGGCGATAAGGCGCTGCGGCACGGGAAGGCTTTTTGGACCTCACTCCGTGTAAACACAACGTGGAGGTCCGTGCACGTTCCTGGGAGATGACCTGGGCGACGGTCACCTGACTGCCCGCTGCCCCCCGGGCCCGGGGGACGGGGCGACCTTCGCATCCCGGAGGGAATGCAGGATGGGGACACCGGCTGCAGCTCCTGCCGCGGGGGCTCGGGGGAAGGGGACCCCCGGGATGGGTGCGGGAGGGTGAGCCCAGCTCCGGCTGTGTCGGGGAAGGGATGAAGGGAGCACAGGGCACACCTTCCTGGGGCTCCGCGCTCCCGCCGGACGCCCAGCCCGCCGCGTTTGGCGCTTTTCCCTCGGGGAATAAAAACGGGCACCCTGGGTGGGGGGCGAAGTGCGGCGCTCCCGGGGTGAAACGCCGAGCAGTCGCTGGCGCTGCTGCGGCACCAAAGTCCGCGCGGGTCCCTCGCCTGTGCCGACACGTGAGGTCGCTCCAGGCAGCGCTGGCCGTGCTCCGGTCTCATCCCATCTCATCCCTTCCCGTCCATCTCCTCCCACTTCACCCCATGCTCGAACGGCTCGAGGTGCTTTCTGTGCCCGTCGCTGCGTCCCCTTTTCATCTCCCTGAGCTGGGAAGCTCCTGGGGAGAATTCCCTTCTCATCCAAGCCCCGCTGTATCTGGTCCCGGTCCCCACAGACTGTGGGGACAAGGTGTCCATCACCAACCCGGCACAGCCCCTGTGGCAGCAGCTGCCTCACTGCAGTGGAAATGGTTCTGGGGCCCCCCTGGGTGCCCCCCAGTCACTGTGGTTCCCCTATGAGGTGATGTCGGGGCCCTGGCCCTGTGCTGCCCCATGGGCTCACCTGGCTGCCACCACCTCCTGCCAGCACAGGGACCCTCTCCCACCTGGGCCCACCTCTGCTCCTTCTCCCAGGTGCCCCAGAACCCGAATTCGGGGTGAGGTTCCCCCCTCGGAGCAGCTGGACCAGGTGCCCCAGGCAGCCCAGCCTAGAGCAGGACAGTGGGATGCTGTGGGGAAGGAAGGACACAGACCAGCACGTGCTTCACAAGGTTTATTTCTGCCACAAGCAGCGGGTTTATTTCTGCCCACGAATACTTGGAGTGTGTGGGGATGGCCGGCCATCCCATGTCACCTCCCCACAGCACGGGGGGACTCACTGCTGCGGGGGTGGGATGGTGCTGAGGAAGGCGGCCACCTTCTCCCGCACCTCCTTCTCCAGCAGCTCCAGGTGATCCTCCACTCCAGCAGCACCGGAGTCCAGCTTCCCGCGCATCTCCTCCAGCCGCTGCACCAGCTGCTTCCCGAAGGTCTCCCCGAAGGGAGCCGCCTGCTGCCGGAAGGCTTCCAGCGACTGCCCCAAGCGCTGGTTCAGCTGCTGGGCCAGGGGGGCCAGTCGCTGCTGCAGACCCTCCGTGTCCCCGCTGGCCGCGTCCCGCAGCTCCTGTGCCAGCGGGCTGAGCTGGGCACGCAGCTCCTCGGAGCTGGTGGCCAGGCGGGTGCGCAGCTCCTCGGCCGCCCGCTCCATCTGTGCCGTCAGACTCTCCAGCTGCCGGTTGAGCCCATCCTGCACCTCCTGGGCGTAGGGGCTGAGCCCGCGCCGCAGCTCTGCCACGCTCTGCCCCACCTGAGCCTTCAGCTCATCGGCCATGGGCGCCAGCCGCTCCTTCAGGCTCTCCACGCCGCCGTCGATCTGCTGCTGCAGCCGGTCGGCATAGGGGCTGAGGGAGGCCTGGATGCTCTCAGCGTTGTCCTTCAGCCGGTCCTGCAGCTCGGACATGTAGGGCTCCAGCGCCCGCTGCAGCTCCCCGGCCCCACGGTCCACCCGGGAGCGCAGCTCCTCGGCGTAGGGGCTCATCTTGGCTTGCAGCTGGCGGATGTTGGTGCCGATCTGCTGGTGCACGTCGTCAGCGTAGGGGGCCAGCTTGGCCTGCAGCTCCGCCAGCTCCTGCCGGATCTGCTCCTTCAGCCGCTGCGACTCCTGCGCCAGCCGCGCCCGCAGCTCCATGGCAAAGGGCACCAGCCGATCCTGCAGGTCGTCGGCGTAGGCGCTGACACCCTGCAGGTTGCTCTTCAGGAGGGTGCTGGGGAGAGAGGGTGGGTCAGTGCCCCGTGTACCCGCAGTGCCCGGCCCTGCCTGGCACCCCCTGGCCCCCCGAGTCCCCTGGTGCCACAGCCCGTGGCTCAGCTCACTCGATCTGCTTGGTGAGCTCCGTCTGCTGCAGCTGGTCCACCGCCTCCTTGGCATTGTTGCCCAGCTCCGTGAAGTACTTCCAGATCACACTGGCCACCTGGTCGGGGTTCACGTCAGCCCGTGCCCCTGCAAGGGGATGGTGGGATCAGTGCTGGCACAATCCTCCTCTCCCAGGGACATAGAATCCCCATCACTGCCCTGGGGCAGGACCACCCTGAGAGCCTCAGGGCCCCACGTCACCTCACCTGAGACCGCGAGGAGCACCAGGACAAGGGCAGCCACCTTTGGAGCCATCCTGAGCAGGGGGGACTCCTGTGGGAGCACAGAGAGAAGGTGAAGGGAGTCCCAAGGGCCGGCAGTCCCCCAGCCCCTGCTGCCTGCCCCACCACAGGCGATGGAGGCACTGGCTCTCTCCAGCCCTCACAGCTGCTCACCTGTGCTGCCTCAGCCACGGTACCTGCCGAGCCGGCAGCTCCCGGTGCTATTTATGCAGCCTGAGCGCTCCCGTGGCTTCCACATGGGCTGTGACACAGCCCAGGGCTTGGACTTTAGCAAGGTTGGGACGTGGAAGCGCTTGACGTGTGTGCAGCTCTGACATCATCCAAACCCCTGCCAGCACCCGATGGGGTTCCAGGGCCCGGGCAGAGAAGGGATGGGGTTACACCAGGCACCCCGGGGCTGAGCCCCTCCAGAGGATGAGGACCCTGGGCAGAGGGGTCAGCTCACCACTCCCTGGGATGCAATTGTGTCTGTGCTGATGCTGGCTGTGCAGTACTGGGGATGTGGTGGTACCCGGGATGCACAGTGGTGGGACAGGGCACAGGGTCTGGGGGACACTTTGGGGAATGCCCACCCCTGCCACCAGCTGTGCTGTGCCTGGGATGGGCAGCAGGGCAGGCCATGGGCTCAAGGTGAAGCTGTGATGAAGTCTGGGGGCTCACAAAGCTGTGTATGTGCAGGATGACATTGTTCCTTCCCAGTCTAGGCTCCTGGAGGAAGCCCTGCCACAGGAACAGGCCGGGACTCTGCAGGACACTGCACCTACACTGTGTTGGTGTGCCTGGGAATAGATCTGGAACCCGTGGGTGGCCCTGGCTGTGGGGATCAGGGGCACATCTGGGAGTGCAGCCCCCAGCTCACTCTTGGGCCATGTAGCAGTGGTGATGTGTTGATGTGTTTCAGTGGGCAAAGGGCACGGCTGGCAGGGGCAGGGACCAACCAGGCAGTGACAGTGACAAGGTCCAAAGAGCTCTTGCTCTTGGGCGTCGTGCCCGGGGCTGGGGCCACTGGATGTCACCCTTGTGCCATGTGTGCCATGGCCTCAGGCCTGTCCCCAGGGCTGCCCTGCGGGCACAGGGCTGGTTGTGCACATGTGTGTGCACACTCACATGTGTGCACATGTATGTGCACACACACAGACACACGTGGAGCTCCAGCAGGCCCCATTGCCGAGGGACTTCCCAACTCCTGGCTGGACACAGCACCCCTGCAGCCCTCCCACCCCCCAGACCTGCTCCTGGCCAGCCCCCTGCGCTGACCTTTGCACAAAGCCCCCAAGGGCAGCTGTGGGGAGGCTATAAAGGGGGAGCCTGGGGCTGTCCCTGCACTGCAGAACCCGGCACAGGTGAGTGAGGACAGCTCTGGTGAGGGTCATGCTGGGAAGGGGACAGGGTCGGGATCCCTGTGGCCCCCCCTGCCACCCCACACCACGTGCTTTGCTCTCTCCCCAGCCATGAAGGCATCGCTGCTGCTCCTGCTCGCCTGCATGGGCATCCTGGCAGTGGGAGCAAGTAAGGGACAGGGAGGGCTGTGTGGGAGGAGGGGATGGCGGCTCAGGGTGCTGGGGTGCACACAGGGCAGGGGGGGGCATGGCCCCCAGATTCCTTCTCCCCGCTCCCAACAGAATCCTGCTTGCAGGGGCTGACACGCCCGAGGAGCCGAAGGCGCTGGTGCAGAAGGTGCAGGAGTTTGCCCAGAAAGCCACAGCCATGGCCAAGGATGCCTACAGCAGGGTGCGGGACTCGGAGGTGGCACAGCAGGCCAGGTGCCCCCGAGCTCCCCCCAGCCCAGGCCCCTGTCCCCATCCCTGTCCCCATCTCCCGCTGCCAGCAGGGAGCACATCTGGGGCCCCACACTGACCCCTGCCCTCCCCTCACAGGCAGTGGCTGGCAGACAACACGGAGCTGGCGAAGCAGAAGCTGGTCTGGCTCAAGGAGCAGCTGGCAGAGCTCTGGAAGAAGACACCTGCTGTGTAACCCCACTGGGAACTGGCTGGGGTCCCGCCAGGCCGGGGTCTCCCCGGCTCCCACTCGCTGGGATGGTTCTCTCAATAAAGTGGGGCTTAAGCAGAAGGCTGTGGTGGCATCATTGTGGGTGTGGTGAGGAGGAGTGTGTGCCTTGGGGAGAGGAAGGGCTGGGACAGACAGTGGCACTGGGGCTACACATGGCCATGTCAGGGTGCCCAGGGCAGCAGGAGCTGCGTGTTGCTTCCACAAGCCCCTGCAAACCCAGTCCTGCTGCACTCCAGCATCCTGCAGAGCCATTTGTGTGTGGCCGAGCCTGGCTACACCCTGGGACAGAGCTGGGCTCAGTATAGGGCGAGCCCCAGGCACCCCCACACCAGCTCTCCATCTCCCCACTCCCACTGGGTCCCTTGGTACCCCAAGCCCAGAGCACCCCTTGCCCCCTCCAGCATCCACAGCAAAGACTGAGCGAGCTCCAATAACTTAAGTCATGTTTATTTGACAAAAGGGAGGCAAAGCTGAGAGCGACATCGAGGGAAGGGGGGCGGAGGTGGTGGGAAGGGAGGAGGGAGTCTCCAGGGAGGACACCCCAGGACTGGACTGGCCCGGGGCTCCGGCAGCCTGTCCCCAGAGCCCCCTGTGGGGAAGCACCCGGGGCAGGGCAGGGAGCACCCCGGGGTGGCTGTGGGAGCGGGGCTGGGGTCAGTCCCTGGCAGCGCTGGCTGGCGGCTCAGGCCAGAGACTTCTGGATGTCCTCCAGCAAGGCGATGAAACGGGTCTTCAAGGTGTCGGTGTAGGGGGTGAGGCGCTCCCTGAGGTCCTCCATCAGGGGTGCCACCTTCTCACGCAGGTTGCTGATCTGCTCCACCACCTTGGCCTGGTACTCAGCAGCCTGGGGGATGCCCTTCTCCCGGATCTCCTCCAGCTTCTGGCTCAGCTTCTGCCGCAGCTCATCGCCGAAAGGTGCCACGTTCTTGCGCAGCTCCTCGACGTGCCCGCGCAGGCGGTCCCGCGCCTCCTCAGCCACAGGGGTCAGCTTCTGCTGCAGCAGCTCCACCTTCTGCTTGCTGATCTCCTTCAGCTCCTGGATGAGGGGGGCCAGGCGCTGGCGGTACTGCTCCAGATCTTCTGTCCACTTGGCAGAGAACTGGTCCAGGAAGGGCCGGATCTTCTCCTTCACCTCCTCCAGGTCCTTGGTCAGCTCCTTGCGCAGGGACTCTGTGTCCTTCAGCCACATCTCCCGCACCTCCTTGTAGTAGGGGGCAAGGTCCTCCCGCAGTTTGCCGGCAGCTGCACCCAGCGTGTCCAGGTTCTCACCCAGCTTCAGGCTGTGGGAGCGGAGGGAGGTCACACACGGCACCCGGGGACCCCCCTCCAGCCCCCGCCATGTGGTCCCCACTTACTCCAGCTGTTTGCCCACGGCAGAAGACTCGAACTGGGAAATGGCTTCCTTGCCGCTGGCCTTCACTGTCTCCAGGTAGACATCCATCATGTCCTTGATACGATCCAGGGGCGCCTGGGGCTCATCGTGCTGCCAGAAGGAGCGGGCCTGGATGCCTGCGGAGAGAGCCGGATGTGCTCAGGACACACTGCCCGGTGCCGGCAGGAACGCAGCGGGGACGGCTCCAGCCCTACCGGAGACTTGCCCGGCTCGGGAGGGGACCAGGGAGCCCCTTGGCTGCAGCCTGACTTGCAAAGTGCTTCGGAAGCCGGAGGCTTCCAGCAGCGCCCACATCGGGCTCGGCTGCCCCATCCCGCCCCATCCCGCTCCATCCCGCAGCCGCTGCCGCCCCAGCCCCGTTCGGACCTACCCGTCAGGCAGAGCAGGGCGAGGGTCAACACCACGGCTCTCATCTTGGCGCTGAACCTGGGGGCAGAGCAAGAGAGTTGGGCTCAGGGAGGCTCGGCAAATCCGGCCCCGGCGGGAGCTGAGCCCCCGGCCCGGCTCGAGGGTGCGCACGCTGTGTCCCACGAACAGAGGGCTCTGTCCCTGCGGCACCGCGGCTCCTCTGGAGCAGCCCGGGCTCTTACCAGCTCTCGCTGCTGCTGCTCGTCCCGTCTGAGCGGCCGAGGCTCCGCCGCCGCTATTTATGCCGGAGGGGCAGTTCCGCGGAGATAAGCCAGCGTGGCGGCCCAAGAACTCGCTCCCCGGCGGGCGATGTGGCGCGCAGGGTTCAAGGATCGCGCAGCCCAGCGCCGAGGAGCGCCGGCTTTGGCAGGGGCGGCGAGCAAACAGGAGCTCCCGGCGGGACGCGCCTCGCCGGCCAAGGAGCCTGTTTACGCTCCCGGTGACCCAGATTCCCGCTGCCTCTCGCAGCCCCCAGGGATTGGCCGGCGGCCCGGGGACAAGGTTTATTCCCGCAGGGATTTGTCCTGCCGTACCCGGACCCCTCGCCTCCGCTGGGGGTCTGTGCCCCGTCCTTCACCGGGCCGGTGAGACCCGCACCGCTCACGTCACCCCTTTTCCCGCTGTGTCCCCAACCCGGGAGCTGTGCCCTCCTGCCCACTCGCACCAGCCCTCTCTGGGGACCCGGGCAGCAAAGCAAAGGCTGAGCTCAGGCTTTAGCGCCCAGAACGGCCACCCCAAAACCCTCCTCTGCCCAAGCTACCCCAAGGTGCTGCCCCGTCCCACTGCTGCCGGCCTGGGGACCCGCAGGAACCGAGCGCTCGGGGCTGAGCCAGAGTGATTCACCCGGGCAGAGGGGACACGGAGAGGAGGCACAACCCCAGACAGGGCCGTGGGGGCGTGTGAACAGCAGCAGGGCTGGGAATGCCATGGGGAGCTGCCACGCAGGAATGATGCTGCTGTTTCCGAGTGGCACCAGCTCCCTGCGGCCCCAAACCCAGGGATGGGCTCACTGGGCCCCTCACATCGCACAAGTATCACCGTCCCCTGCGATGCCGCGGGATGCTGGAGGCACAGGCACAGCTCCCTGCTCCTCCCAGACTCGGCCCGCTCCTGGGAAAGCCCGGCTGGGGAAGGAGTTGCCCCACAGCAGGGTTTGATCCGCAGTCATTTCCCCACATCCTCGGCAGGATTTGGGCTCCGCGGAACTCTGGCACGGCAAGGGGGCTGTGAGTGCCATGGGGCCTTTGGGAAACCCAAACACAGCAGGAGCTGGAGCCCAGGGGAGGTGACAGTCCCAGGGATGGATTGGGGACACGGCCGATCTAAGCACAGCCGCGCTGCTGCCCCTTGAGCTTTGGCGTTGAGCAACAAGGCAAACAAGAGCCCAGGGAAGATCATAATCATGGTTTTATTTGTTATGATCCCACTGTCCAACTAATTGACTAGTTGCAAGTGACCCACAAAAAAATGGACTGAAGATTTACTGAAACTTTTTTTTTTCGTTTTTAGTCCAACATAAATGAGGAAGGAAAAAAAAAATACTTCTGACATTTCCAAAAAACAGAAATAATAGCAAAGTATATTAATATACATTCAACATATACTGCGCGTATTGATTACTACAATACAAAGCCATGATAAAAAAAGTGTGATACTGTGGATGGCACGGTGACGGGCTGGGGGCCCGGAGACTCTCCCAGGATACAGTGTCATGTAAACAAAAGGAAAACGAACCCAAGGGACAGAGCAAAAGGCTTGCAGTGTTTCCCACCCTCCCCGCCGGGCTCCCCACGCCCCCCACCCCCGAGCCCACAGGTGAGGGGCTGCACAGGGCCGGGCTGTGGAGCTTCCCCTCCTCTCTGGGTTTGGGATCGCAGAGCCAGTAGCGTTGTGTTCCCGGAGAAGGGGAGGCCGGGAAGAGGCACGGGGTAAGGACAGCGAAGTCACCTCTGCCGTGCTGGTTTCACACTTCCTTCTGTGCAAAGTCAGGAGGGCTGGGTCGGTTTTTCCTTTAGTTTTATAAAATATTCCAGAAAAGTGTCAATAAGAAGGATCTGAGCTGGAGCTTGGCAAGTCCCAAAGGCAAGGGTGACACCACGTGCTCCAGAGCCCCAACGGGGGTGGGATTCCCGCTCTATCCACCAAGCAGAGGATGGAAAAGGGACAAAGAAGAGACCTCTGCACATCCCAACTGTGTAAGGAGAATTACCACTGTTGCCACTGGCACGAGAGAAAACCAGTCACAAGTACAATGTTGTTAAAAGAAATAAAATACTTTGAACAAAAGGTGCAAGTCACAATTCATATAGAACAGAATCTAGTTAAAAATTTCTCTCAAACAGAAATTCCTTTTGCCTTTTATTAATAACAATAATAATAAAACAACATTTACCAAAAGAAACAATTCCTACGTGATCAGGAGAAGTGAAGGAAACAAAGAAAAATCCGTCTGCCCCACATTAGCCAGGAAAAGAAAAACCCCAAGTCGTGACAGATTTGGAAAGAAAAAGGGCAGGAGGGCAGGGATGGGGTGATCCTGTCAACACCCCGGCACACGAGAGGGAACAGAGCAGACAGAGATGAGACAAGAAGCACATTGCACCAGGGTGGGAGCTCCCGGGTGGGATGGGGAGGGCCCCAGGCTCGGATCCCCCCACAGTGCAGTGGGATAGAGGGGAAGGACAGCACGGCCTCCACCCCAGAGCGGCTCCAGCCCCCTCAGACCAGGCTCCAGGGGGGCTCAGCCCCATCAGTGACAGCCCCCAAAGCAGCCCCAGGGCTGAGGCCCCACTGATCCTCCGGCGCCGCGTCGGGCTCAGGTCTCTGGTTGTTCAGTGGTAGCTGGAGTTACAGGCAAGTGTGGCAGAAATTAAAGAACCCAAAGGAACGACACACTGGATGAAGTGAGGATGAGGAAAGGGGCCATGGTATTCCAGTTAGTCAGAAATACTACGGCAATTTGGCGCAATGCTGCTAGATACTGTTGGTTTAAAATGGACCTTTTCGTTTCAAAGCTGTACACAAACCCTGTGGAGAAGAGAGACACAGATGTCAGGAGGCACCAGAATGGCACATCTGCTCCCACAGCCCTTCAGCATTCCCAGTCCATTCCCAACCCTGCCCCAGGAGGGAAACCCTGCCATGCAGGGGGGCTCTGGAGAGCAGCACAGGCCTGGAAGGAGGAGTGCTGGCCCTGGGCAAATGGGGCAACACCAAACACCCCCAAGTGTGGGAGCTCAGAGCTGATGGTCCCATCCCCAGATATGCATGAGCAACGAGCAGGGAAGGAGACCCATGGAAGTGAGGCCATGGAGGCAGCCTGAGGTGTGTGTGGAGAGAGAAGGACACACGGATACTCACTCTCTCCTGGTTACACCCCTGCCTGCTCCATCCCAAAGGGCACCTCCGGGTGCTTGTAGCTCAGCAGGACGTCCGTGATACACGTCGAGGGGTAACAGGAGGTGTTTAGGTGCTGGCTGCCATCACCCAGGTTGGGGTGCTCTTGACCTTCCAAACTCTCCCCACACTCTGTAAGGGCAAAGAAGAGGTGGCTTTGCATTGCAGACCATGAGCTGGTCCTCCCAGCTCCCTGCCCACGGCCCGAGGAGCTCCCCACACCCCACACCCCACACATGCCATGCCTGCAGCTCCCCCAGGTCCTCACCCTCGCTGTCCCTGTCACGCAGCTGCTGACTGGCCATCAGGGATGACTGGCTGAGCACGGCGTCGGACATCCGAGCAGAGCTTAGTGCTTTTCCTGCCATTAAACTCATTCCAGGCAAGTTATCTAACTGAACCTGTGGACACAGCAGGACACAAATCAGGGGGGGCTTGGGAGAGGTGACCTGCTGTCCCCCATCTGCCCCCAGCTCTAAGACAGGCTGCTCAGGGAGCAAAACCTTCAGCAAGGGTTTGGAAGAACAAGAGCTGTGCATCAAGCTCAACTTGGGTGCAGTGTCTCCTCAACAGGGGAATGGACTGAACAGTCTAAATCCCTCTGAACCAACAGAAACATGGAATAGTTGAGGTTGGAAGGGACCTCTAGAGATCATCTATCCAACCCCCTGCCAAGGCAGGGTTACTTGCAGCAGGTGACACAGGCATGTGTCCAGCTGGGGTTTGAATGTCTCCAGAGAGGGAGAATCCACACCCTCCCTGGGCAGCTGTTCCAGTGCTCTGCCACCTCCATGGAAGGTGTTGAGGTGGCACTTCTCGTGTTTTAGTTTATGGCCATTGCTCCTTGTCCTGTCACTGGGCACCACTGAGCCAGGCAAGCTGCCACTCTCACCTACAGCAGGAGGAAGCTGTAGCAAAGAATGCACCAAGATTTGGGCAGGACAGTCCCCAGCAGCCCAAACCACGGGGGGAGTGGAACGGTGAGGTCTGGGCTGCCATGACCAGCTCCCTCACAGCACTGCAGGACGCAGCTGGGCTCGGTGTGTCTGCAGAGCCCTGCGTGGCCAGAGCCAGCCCGGGCTGTTTCCCTGGAAGGATCAGGGAGGCAAAGGCACCTACGTAGGCATCATCACTGTTCTGGATGGTGTGATGTCTCTGCAGGGTCCTGGGCCGGGGGTGCTCGCTGGACGTGGGGCGCACGGGGTAGCCCAGGCCGTTGTGGTCAGGCACCTGCATGGCTTGGCCAGGGGAGCTCCTGTCCATGCAGTTCCCTACGATGGACTCTTGAAAATCAGACAAGACACAAAAAGGACAGGTTAGTACGAGGAACCTGCAGCTCCCAGACGTGTGGCACTGCAGAACTGAGGGTGAGATGTGATGCCACGGACAAATGCTCCTCACTGGTGGAGCAGGGATGGGACTCCCAGCTGCTCTGGTGGGAGTGGTGCAGCACTGGTGCCCCTGACAGCACTCAGTCAGGCTTCTCCCTCCAGCAACAAGATTCCCAAAGACCCCAATGCTAGCACAGGGATCAGCATTGATTAAGCAGCTTAAAATTGGAGGGACAGGGGCAGGAGCACAGGAACCAGACCCTTTCCCACTGCTGCCTTCTCAAGCCTGAGCTCGACCCCCACCCTGCCCACATTGTTACACAAGAGCTGGGGGAGCCTCCAACATGGGATGTTCTAGCAGAGCCCCTTGGCAATTGTAAGCAACATAATCCTCCTGGAAGAGCTGGCCAGGATGTTCACTTTTATCAGATGACTTCTCCTTGCCCTCCCACAATCTGACTGCTGGAGCACACGAGTGTTCTGCCTGGCAAAGTCCATCTGCGCCGCAAGCTCTTGTGACTGAGGGCAAAGGGCACATTCCTATCAGGAAAAACCTCTTGTCATCAAGTAAGTACAAGATGTTTTGGATAAAGCCCTGAGTCGTGTGTCATTGGGGCTGAGCACATAAACAGCTTGCTCAGCGTGGACCCCGTGGAGTACCAACATGGGACGTGGCTGTGAGCACTGAGGTGACACAGCTGCAGGTACATCCCTGGGCCAGAGCTGTTGGCTTTCCCAGGGTTTTCCTCAGTGGGAGGTTCCTGCTGTGCTGGAACACCACACTGCCTGCCTGGTACTGCAACTGTGAGGTGCCACAAAACTGCTCCCCAAAGAGATCTCACAGAATCGCAGAATACTCTGAGGTGGAAGGGACCCACAGGGATCAAAGCCCAACTCCTGGCCCTGCACAGGATAGTCCCAAATTTGTCCATTAATTTAGCACGATCTAAATGAGATCCCATGCCATATGCTCTCCATGCTGCTCCCAGGCAGGTGAGCATGGCTAGCACAGCAAGCACACTGCTCCCCATGCCCTTCCTCCATCAGGATACGGCATTCCTGCCAAAACCCCATCCCAGGGCAGTCGGACACGCAGCCGTCCTCCCCCTGCCTTTGCACAACCGTGGGGTTATGTGCGGTTAACAGTCAGCTTTCCCGGAAAAGAGAGAAGGAAAACATGAGGTAACAGATGTTGGTGGAGCAGTGCCACCCACACACTGCTCGGGATGCTGCTCCAACTGTGGGAACAGTGTTTGGGGCCAGCAGCCTGCTGCTCCAGCTCCACAAACATCCCCAGTCCCTGCACTGTGGGTGACGAGTCCCCTCAGCCTGGAATAGCCAGGACCCAAAACCAGCCACACGCTCCCCAGTGCCCGCACTGCACTCCTGGGGCAGATGCCCTGAATTCACACTCCTTTTCACCCCCACATCCACAGGGAATGGCTCCTTTGTGCTGTGTGGCATGTGACACTGGCACGGCGGGCAGGGCCACCGCCAGCTCGGCTCCCTCAGTGCCGAGGCAAGGCAGGTTTCCCACGGGCAGCACTCCCAGCCTGGGATGGCTATGTCGGAGCAAAACTGGAGCAGGGCTGTTCACAGGCAGTTTAGGCACATCCCAAACAGATCTGGTTGACTCTCACAGTCCCCAGCTGCCATCTGTGGCAGATGCTCCACAGACATCCAGTGCTGCGTGATCAGTGTCAACACACTCCCGGGGAAGCAGAGACATTCCTGAGCCACTCTGAAGTTACACCCTGCTCTAGGGAAAACACATTTAGGGAGCTGGGGCAGGGAGAGAAGACACCTCCATCTCAAAAAAGAAGCTGCAGCCTCGTAGTCTAGGAAAAATAGTGTAAAAACCCAGGGACATTAGACTTGGTGCAGGTCAGTAGTGGGAAAACACAGGGATGTAGGATTTGGTGTAGGTAAGGGTGCCTGGGCAGCTCTGAGGCAATTCTGCCTGGACCTGAAGCAGCACAGGCCTGAGTCCAAGTGGGTTATGGAAACCATGAGGCAAGTGGTACAAGCAGTTGCATCCCAGGACATAGTTTACTACATGATCCCTCCAAACAGCCCTGTCAGAAGGATTTAGACAAGCTTATTTCTAAACATTTACTTGCCTTTACCCATTTACAAGGCCTTGTAGTTGAAAGTCCTGTTCCCTTGTGTAATCAGTTCCTGCTCCAGCAGTGCTGGTGCAGAGATTTGGTTTCTGACTTCACCAAACCTCAGTGCCCATCTAACGGGCTGTGGTGGCAAGATGGAAACTCATCCATCAGTACCAAATGCCCTTCCAGAGCTTCCCACCTCTGCTGAATCTGGGGCAATTCCTCCAACTCGTGCTCCAAGCAGAGCAGGAATATGGAGCTTCGAAAGCAAACACAGCAGCAATTCAGGATTCAGGAGGATTCAGCACAGCCCTGTCTTGTCCCTGCCCCCCGCCCACGCTCTGGGGGGTCAGGGCTTGGCAGCCCCACTCAGACCTCTGAGCCAGCCTGTTCCAGCCCGGTACTTTCCCAACAAGCCTGTGCTGTGTCCTCAAACAAAGCTGGGCCTCCTGTGCCTCTGCAACAGGGCCCTTGGTGCCAAGGGCAAGCTGGTGGCTGCAGCCCAGGACCCCGAGTCCTGCAGGGAATACTGATCTGCCTGCTCAGCCTCTCCTCAAAGCCCTCTTAGCAAGGGGCTTGGAGGGTGTTTTTCCTGCAGAGGAGCCTGGAATTACAGCTGAGGCAGGAATTCTCTGACGGTGCAGTGCTGCCAGAGCAGCCACTGAGGAGCAAAGGCGCAGCCGCTTCCAAGGAGCAGGAAAGGTCTTCAGACACTAATGGCAAGTTTAAACTCACTTTCTCCAGAATCCACCCTTTGCAGTTCAGGCAGGGATGGAGTCTTGCTTCTGCTGCTTCCCAAAGTGCCAGAGGGGCTGCAAGGCTGCATGAGCCACAGGACACTGACCAATGCTGTTACTGTGTGGGTTTGTGGGAGCTTTAGCAGTGACTTGAGGGCTTAAGAGCAGGAATATATGGACACACTGCTATAGTCAGGGGTGTGCTGGCAGCTGAGCCATTCCTATCTTGTCTTTACATGGGAGGGGGAACATCACCAACAAGAATAAATCCATGGCCAGCACACAGCATCCCTGAAAAGATGGCTGCACACTGGGGCTGGGTCTTTACCTGCCTGCATAAGTAGGTCAAATTCCCAAGGGAAGCAGCCAATCGAGTTCCCTCCTTACTCAAACCTGTTTATTACAGAGGCTGTGCCTGCAATTTACTTAAGGCCACAAAAGCCCAAAAGAATCTCAGTTATTCTGTGCTGTGCAAAACATGTCAGGAAACCCTTGCCATACCGGGTGGGATGGTGTCCTGGGCAGGAAGGTGAGCAGCACCTGGCTGGCACAGATGGACACTTGGCCTGCACGGGCAGCAGGAAGCCTTACCTCTGCTGGGCACCTTATTCCTGAATCCAGGCACGGGCTGATGTCTGTACTGGTGTGTTCCCAGCTCCTGCACGGGATTAGCAGTTCCTAGCAAAGATTCGGGGTCCCCGTGCCCTCCTGCGTTTACAAGCAGAGGGGTCTCGTGGCAACCTTTGGTCAATGTGTTTGAACTCTTACTGTCAGGAAAGCTGTCCCTGTTTCCCTCACAGGCGCAGTCCTCTTCCATGCTCTCTGAGTGGAACAGGGCTGGCTGGTGTCCGTATCCCTGCGGTGGTGGCACGGATGCAGGGACCTGCTGGATACATTCTTGAGCCCTGATTTTTAAGAGATGCTGGGGGCTGTTCTGAGGGTGATATGTGTCAGCACTCTGATAAGGCAAAGACAACGACTGGCGCTCCGAGAGGTTCTGTCCCACGCTGGTGCCCATATTCCCAGCATCCCCTTGACTCATATGCCTGAACAACTCTTGGAATTCTTGCTGCTGCTGCTGCTGCTGCCGCCGTTTGATGAGCTGTGCAAATTCTGCCTGGGGCAGCCTCATGTCCGTGTGCCCCGTGAGGGAGTGCCGGGGGGAAAGCAGTCCCTGGAGGATGTGCGGTACCTGCTGGTGTCGGCTGTAGTCGGGAGGTGTTGGGGACAACAGTGCCTGCTGTAGTGCCGATGCCGTGTAGTGCTGCTGCTGCTGATGTGCGTTTGGGGGGAAACTGGGATACTGGTCAAGCTGCGGGACCTTCAGAGCTTGCTGAGCTGGAGGGAACCCGACTCCTCCCGACGGGCTGTAGCTGCTGGGGGAAACGCGGGGCTGCTCTGGGAACAGGTGGGGGTGTAAGTGCACCTGGTCGTAGTTGGCGGGGGGATACCTGTTCACGTTCAGGCTGCAAGGAAAAGGACAAGTGACTGCACTGCAGTGGCTCAGCACGTCGGGCGGCCTGCCCTGTTCAGCAGGCAGCCAGAGCTGCTCCTGCACGGGAGGGGCTTCCTCAGGCACGTGGGAGAGCAGCCCTGCAGAGCCCTGACCCGGCTCAGGGACTCCTTCCCAAGGGCAGGGAGGCAGCGAGCTCCCCCAGACCGGCCAGCACAGCACAGCCCGGGCTGGTGAGGACACCACGTCTTACCCTGAGCCGCCCCCTCCCTCCTCCCCACGCCGCTGCCCCGAGGTGGGAGCAGGGGGAGCCTCACCTGTGCGACTCGGCGCTGTCGGCGCTGAGCTGCTTGGACAGCTGCCGGTGGCCGTAGCTGAGCGAGGCCATCAGGTTGGCGCGGTGCTGCATCTGGATCTGGCTGGCGCTGGGGCTGAGGGACATTCCCCGGGCGTGGGACGCCAGGCCCTGCCCGCCCACGGGGGCTCCGGGCAGGAGGCTGCTGCTGACCATGTCTCCGGGCTCCTGCACTTGGATGGTGACCTGCTGAGGCTGCGACTGCTGCTGCAGGCCCAGGCACGTCAGCCCCATGGCTGGGGGGGGGGAACAGTTACCAGACTGCGGGAAGATTGTGTTGTGGGATGGCATCCCTTGGAACTGGGACTGGGAGGCAGCACCTACAAGGAACAAAGAGCCTCAGCACCCCTGCGAGGCCTTGGTGAGGCTCACGAGAGAGATCTGCTCTTCATTCCTGGAAATGTTCCAGGCCGGTTTGGATGGGGATTGCAGCAAACTGGTCTAATGGAAGGTGTCCCTGCCCATGGCAGGGGGATGGAACAAGATGGGCTTTAAGGGCCCTTCCAACTCACACCAGGCTATGATTCTATGGCTCATTCTATGATTCTGGGCCATGCTGGGAGCCCAGTATGTGTCTGTGGGGATGAGGAGTGAGGCTCCCAAGCTGCATCATGCTGTGCCAGCGTGCAAAGGTCACAGCAAGAGCCCCTTGCACAGAAACAGAAACTCAGCAGAGCTGACAGTGATTTGCATAAACCCGAGAATATCAGCCCTTCCTCCCCACCCCCGGGAGTGATAAGTAAGGATCTTGTGACAAGAAATCCAACAGCACATTCCAGCTGGCAGCTCCTCTCGAGCTCTTGGTAACACCAGCCCTTGCTGCCAGATGGAGAATCTTTTACATCATCAGCAAACAGCGCAGGGCCTGGGCCGTGGGGGGACCGAGGCCATGGCACCCCCACACAGCTTCCCCGAGGTCTGATGGGACCACCTGGCCCTGCCAAGGGGCCAGCCCAGCTCCCAGAACTGCTTACCATGGGGCTGCAGCACACTGCTGCTCACAGGGGGTGGGCTGCTGTTGGGTTGCCTGAAGAGGTGGTTGTTAGGGTGGTTCGGGGGTGGACTGGATGGCTGGATCCGTAACCTACACAGGAAACAAGCACCTTCTCATCATGCCTGCTCCTTGTTAACATGCTGTTTCGGCTGGGAGAGCTGACGCCAAATGCTGCGTGTCTGGTTTTAAATAAACACCTTAGAGCCCTTCTTGGGGATCCCAACCTCTCTGCAGCTTGGCTTCTCTTTGAGAGCCACCTGGCCTGTCCAAGTCACACAGGGAGTGAGCATAACCTGGTGACTACAACAGAAACCTGGGGACAAGGACACTACAGCCTCACCTCCTGACTCACTACACCCAGTGAGACACCCTACCTTCCTTTCCCATAACTCAGCCTGCCTCACCTACAGGGCAGGGTGCTAAGGGCAAGGAGGCTGAGCTCACCGAGGGCCTGGAGAGGTGTGAGACACCCAGGAGGCATGAGAGCCTGGCTGCTGAAGTGGCATCTTCAAGGCACTCAAAAGGCAGGGCTGTCAATCCTCTGCTCAAAGCAGGTCTGTGCCTTTGAATTGCGTTTCTCTGCTTCTAAAGTCCCTCTGACAGAATCCAGCTCAAAGGACCTGGCAACTTGGAACTGGCTGTGCCATTCTCACTTCATACACCTCCAACTCAGCCTGGCCTCTCCTGAGTGCGTCAGCTCATCCCTGGGCTTCAGCAGGAGTAAAAACCCACTCCCCAGAGCTTTCCTAAAGCCATTTCTTTACCTCTGAAGCTGGTGAGTGAGCAGAGCTGGCTGGTTTTCACATGGAGCTTGCAAGGGTGGAGATGGCTGGGGAGGCCGGATACAGTCCTGAACCAGGCACCACAAGAAAACAAAAAGTGTTTGCAGTCAATGTCTCCATTAGTAAATTTAGAAACACTGAGGGGTGAAGCAGGACATAACCAGATTCACTGGATTTCAGCCCCTGACTGCAGTCCTGGCTACCACAGCAGCTGTGCAAACATCTCTGCTGAAATCCTTCAGGCTTGGTCTTGCTACAGCAAGCCCAGCAAACTCCCCTCCCTCAACTCCCCTGGGGCCTGCTCACGAGTTGTTTCTGCAGCAACACAGGAAAATACAGCTTAAGCCTTCAGCAGCTCTGGCTCAGGCTCCAGTACCTGAATCTGCTGATGAAGAATCTGATGGTGCTGCTCCTGCTGGTACAGCATGTGCTGCTGCTGTGTCTTCTCCAGTGTCCTCTCATCCATGTGCCCACCGTACATCTTCTGGAGCTGCTCACACTCCTGCAAGGAATCCAGCACGTCCTGTGAGTGACCTTCTCGTGCTCAGCACATTGCTGTGCAAAAAGGCACACTCTGCAGCCCACCCGACTGAAAAAAGCTGGCAAAGAAAGCCTAATCCATTTAATTTGACAGAATCAGGTGTGCCATAACATGGCAAGAAAGCAGAAAAGCACTGGGTGCACGTGACACTGTTGTGTTCCCTCAGTGCAGGCACCAAGCTCTGGGAATGACACTTCAAGGTGAAGAAAGCATCTCATTTCTATCATGCTGCAAGGTCTGTCCTGGGGCCAAATCCTGCTCTAGCCACTGGCAAAACGTGCCTGGCTGCACAGGGAATATCACACAATACACTCCCAAGTGTGGTGGTAGGAGCTGTTCTTTCCTGGAACACTCTGGAACGGCCCCAGAATTGCTGCCACAGAGGATGTTGGAGAGCAGCAGTCACGGTGCCACAGTGCTGGTGGGCCCTGCAAGGACAGGCAGGACACCCATGGGTGGGCACAGCGTGTTTCCTCCCCAAAAACAGAGGGGTGGAGGCCCCCCAGCTGCAGGTGGACAACTTGTACATTCAGAGAACACTCTGGGCCTGCTGCAGTCACACAGAGAGGGAACAGCCCCTCAGCTGGGAAGTCCCCACTGCATCCTCTCAGCCTTTAACGTAAAGATTCTCCCTTTCACTTCCTGAAGCAGCAAGGTCAGGGCAACAAAAAGCCCTTGTGGAGGCTGTTTTGAGGCCTCCTCTCCTACCTGCTGAAGCTGTTTGATGCTGCTGTTATTGCCCATCTTCTCCAGGTGGGCTTTGAAGGCCTGGATGCTGGCAGCACCGTCGGAGAAGCGCCGGACTGGGGAGAAGCGCTCGGTGGGGAGATGCAGAGTGTTGGAGTCCTTGTAAATAGAACTGAACACACGGGGAGGGGGTTAGTGACACCAGCCAAAAACTCAACTCCAGTATAGAGACACTCCATTTCCACCAGCTGTGCCAAGTTCTACCTGTTCACTCACCCAGAATAAGCCATGGTTTAGAACAAGAAATAAAGTGCCACCATCATCGTGAAGAGGAAAACCAAGTACCCTCAGTGCCTGGGCAGGTAAATGTGCTTTAGGCTGGAGACAACTCAGACACAAATCATATTCCAGGTGGGCAGCAACTCCATGCATAGAAATGGATCTACCCCTCCAATGCACCCTAAAAATCTAAAATTCACCTCTTCAGTAGCCACTTCCTGAGCCTTCCAGCTCCCCTGACTACACCTGATGCCTGTGGAAAACAGGAGTGGCACATGGAGAGAGGAGACTGATGTGTTCTGCAGCCCTGAGGAGGAAGGGGGCCTGGCATTCATGCTTAGAGATCCCCTGAATTAGAAAGGGGGCAGGATGGTAACTCTGCCATTGGAAAACTTTCTCATGAGCAACCAAGCTGTCACTTGACATCCAGAGCCTCCCAGTTGCCTGGATGCTCCACACTGGGCAATCAGAACGGGCACATCTCAAAGGCAGGCACAGCCAGAACTGAGCCAACTGTGCCCAAGGCACCACAAGTGCTTTCCCTTCACCATGAGGTTTCTTCACCATCAGAGGGAGCCAGATTTTTTTTCAGGAGCTGTTTTCTCCCAAAGCTGGGGCTCCCCATTATCACTGAGCTCCTGCCCTGCCACTAGGTGCCACCTGTACTATCCCAAGCAGAGATAACTCTGCAGACACACGTCACAATGTGCCTCACAACAAACACTTGGGTGTCTCTGCCTGCCCTCATGGCTTCTGTGCTAATGCTCTCTACAGAACCTGGTCTCTGTGCAAATCAGAATCACAGAATGGTTTGGATTAGGAGGGACCTTCAAGCTCATCCATTTCCAACCCCCTGCCATGGGCAGGGACACCTTCCACTATCACAGGTTGCTCCAACCTGGCCTTGGACACTCCCAGGGATGGGGCAGCCACAGCTTCTCTGGGCACCCTGTGCCAGGGCCTCCCCACCCTTCTAGGGGTGAAGAATCATCTGGAAGAATCCCTTCCAGAAACACAGAATTCCTTCTATAAAGATTCTGTAAATGCTGTCTACAGCACCCAGCAGCAATACCTAATGCACAGGCTCCAGCAGTAGCCTTTGTCTGTGAGAAGGTCATGGAGAAATGGCCTTTATCTGACACCAAAACCAGCAAGAGTCCCCCTGGCTACATCTGGAGTGGTCCTGAATTCCACTGGTCACTCTGAGGCCTGTTCCAGGATGCCTTTATCAGAAGGTGATTGATACTGGACCATTTCCAGCATGCTGGGCTCAGTTTTGTCACTGTCTCTGCCTTAGCAGGATGTACTTCAGTTTCTATAGATCACATACAACCTTCTTCCAAGGACAGAGCTGTGCTCCTGCCTTTTGATGCCATCCCATCCATTACCCTGATACATTTGTTCTCCTGTGGCATTGATGGAAAGCAGAAGCTACAGATAAAATCATGCTGAGGTTCTGAAACCCGTGTGGCCAAGGCAGAACAGCTGCACTGCCTTGTACAGTTGTACTTCAATTCTGCTTTCAGATATTTTAACGTGACCAAAATCAGGGGCTACATAAGAAGATACACAAAATGGCTTAAAATAGGTTAAGGGCTAAAATAAAACCCACCTGCCATTCAATTATGAGGTTTATTTACACAATTACACAAGACTGCTAATTTCTGTGCCAGGTATGTCTTGGACTCAATGTGGGACACTATGTTTAGCCCATGGTCAGAGGAAATTTCTGTGATTTCACAGCAAAAAACATGAGGCAGGCTCACAGCACATTACAACACCAAGGGTGAGCAGATACCATCCTGCTCACGATGCAACAGCCTCAGAGCCAAGAGGCAGAGGTGACACCAACGTTATTTACAGGGCAAGTGTGTTTTAAGTCTTGTAAAAATTCCATTCATGCTGTGCATGAGGGACCAGGCTTACCTTGAGGATTTGCAGCAATCCCAAAAGCAGGACACAGCACATTCTGGATGTTTTGCAAGCTACACTCCTCTTCCTATCAAGCTGTGGCCCTAGAAATCTTTCCCCTCCTGCTCTTCCCATCCCCCAGGCACCTCTGAGGGAGTAACTTCAGGGCAGAGAGGTGCTTATCTTGGTTTTCCAGAGCTCCAGCGTGGCACTAGCACTGTCTCAGTCTGCTCAGAGTTCACCTGTCCCTGCTGATTACATCAGTGCTCAGCTCAGCAGGTCTCTGGCTACAATAAAAAGGGCTTTGTCAAGCCTGCCAGTGTGAGCTGCCTGAGGGACTGAGCACCAGCACCAGCCTGGCCTGGCAGCCACTGCTTTCCCAACAGGCAGCAAACTCCAGTGTGCAGCTGGTTTGCTCCCAGCACAGAGTTAAGTGTTTTTTTAAGAGGTTTTTTTCTTATTAAAAGGTTTTTAAGCTCCCTCTGTGGCATTTGCATCTCCGGTTTGCTGCTGTGACAAGGACTCAGTCACATTAACACCTCTCCATCAGGAGTGTCCCTCCCACACATTCTGAGTATGTTCAGATCCAATCCAAAGGTTTCTCCTTTCCTAGACACTGTGACTTTTTTCCTTCCCCACCCCGTCTTCCTTTTCCTGCATCATTCCCACCAAGGGTTCAGATTAGAAATAAAATGACTCTTGAGGAGCTTTGCAAAGAGACTTTGCAGTCAGAACACACAACTCTGGTGCAGAACAGTGATGGTTTTAAGCTCTGGTGCGGATGAATCTTGGTGCAGTTTTTTGCCTGCATCTGCCTCCAGAAATGTTTTGTAGCAAATCTGCTGCCTTCGAAGTACCATTACAACTGGGAAAAGCTTTCCTTTAAAACAAACAGCTTATTCCCAACCTTTCTGTGATGGCAGCCATTCCAGAAAAGCATCTCCAGCCACAAAAATGAGACTGGAGGGAAGAGCCAGCCGATTCCTGCTTGTCCCTGCAGGCAGGGAGCCCGTGCCAGCACACAGCCAGACACCCTCTGCTCTGTGGGTCTGCTCTTCGTCCCTGTTCCTCCTCCTCACCCCTCCCTGCCAAGTGGGATGTCCTCAGTGCTCCGTTCCAGATGGCTCTGCAGGATTCCTGGCGCAAAGCTGCCCGGCCGGCCGGTGCCGTTACTCACCGGTGCTGGTCGGGTCCCAGGTGTGGAGCCCAAGCCCGGGGTCGGAAGGACTGCTGTCCTAGCTGCCTCTGCAAGTCTGGAGGGATTTCAGCTGTAGGGTTGGTCATGGCCAGAGTGTGCCTTTTTGACCTATTTGCCAAGTATCTGCAACAAGCAGGAGCACATTTTATAAGAGACTGATGGGAGTACTCCAAAAACAGGGAGTGTTAGATAATCCAGAGGAAACGGGAAGGAAGAAGCTTCTGCAGTGCTCAGAATACGCCATGGACACGCTGCCCATGCCCGTCACAGCACTGGCTCATCAGTGCTTAGGGAACAAGTGTAGCTTCAGCTGCTGGTGCTCTGCTGCCAGCCTTGGAAGGAAAGAGGAGCTGTTTGCTCTTCCCAGCAGGAAAGCCAAGGGTTTCACCTCAAGGGGAATGCTGGTATATCCATTTGGGAATACTGAGGTGACTGCCTGCCCTCAGTGTGGATTCTTTCCACTAGAGCAGGTCTGCCTCCCTCTCCCAAGGCCCCAGTGAGCCCCGGGAAGCCAAGACACAGATACCCCAGCACGAGCCGGGCAGAGAGCAGGCACAGAGCGGAGCTGCTGCTCCTTCCAGGGTGGTCTTTGCACCTCAGACCGACCCCGGGACACCCCCGGTCCTGCTGTGAGCAGCAGGCACCGTGTCACAGCAGGGAAGGGTGCAGGGAGGACACCCCAGCAGAGACTGGGGTGGGCAGAGCCTTGGGCTGCTCGAGGAGCACGAGGAAGGGCTGAGGCTGAGGAAGGGCTGGTGCCAGCCCGGTCCAAGTGCGCCATCTAGTCCCTGCTCTGCTCCGGGGAGTCGGGAACGGCCCGCGATGTGCAGAGAATGGGATCCCGAGCAGTGAGAGAGTCCCTTCCTCTGGAGCCACCAGCACCAAGGCTGGGCTTGCCTCCTACACCACAGATGGGAGGCAACAGCTTAAATGAAAGCCCTTTCTGCACTGGAAAAGAGCTGCAGGTCTCCTGCAAACCCCCCAAAGACTGGGGAGCGTGGAACTCGGAGCCTCTGCTCCAGTGAGGATGTGAGGAAGGGCCACACAGCACTGGGAGCCGCTGCCTTGCCCTGCTGTTCCTGGCACAGCCCTGCCCAGGGCAGCCAGGGCACGGGGGCAGCAGAGAGGGGGGTGAAGCCCCTGCCCAGGCTGCCCCAGGGGCAAGGAGGGGGCTGGTGCTGTCCCCAGAGCTGTGCCCACTCAAGGCCGGGGGGATGAACTCAACCCTTTGTGCTCCCGTGAACCAGCAGTGAGGTGGTAACCAGACCAAGGACCACCTGGCCACTGACACCTGGGAATTCTCACCTTTGCTCTTGTCCCCTGCAACTCCCACTGTGAAGCAGAAAGAGCAGCAAGCAGTGCCCAAACCCAGCCTGTCTTTGCTACTGAAGCCACTTAAGCAGAAGAAGCAGGTTAACAGTGCTGTGGTGCCCCGCCAAAGCCTGTGCCATTAGCTGTTTAAGAATCATTTGATGCAGACAGGGAAAGTTTCCCAAAGAGCTTTACTGCTGTGGTTTGCTAAGATCATTTTATTTCAGCCCTCCAGGGAACAATCCAATCATGAGCTCTAACAGCGTTTCGGGTGGAAGGAAGTTTCCCAAAGCTCAAAGGAGATGTGACTGTTCCCTAAACAGAGAGAAGACCTAAGCTCTGCTTTCAAGGTCAGATTAAAAGAGGGCAAAAGCTGCTCACTGGTGGCTGCAAATAGAGTATTTGAGGCAGTGTTCTGAGAAGCTAAATATTTGCATCTGTCCTGATGGTAATGCTATTTACCCTTCTCCTCTGATGACTACTGACATGTTGCAACAAGGGGGTGGAGAACAAGTTAACACACAACCTGGATGGTGCTTTTTCAAGGCCATCTGGTGGAAGAAGAACATGTGCTGTGAAAGAACTAAGGGCAGCACTGTTGAGAGCAGCAAAGTGACCTCTGGGTCCAAGGGGACTTGGCTTTCAGTGGGATCTGAACATTTCAGTGCCTTGCAACCTACAAATACAAATACAAATACTGCACAGGGGTTTCAAAATGTTTCCAGCTGAGCTAATGCTTTAAGGACTCAACTGAAACCTTCGGTTTAGAACAGTGAGACTTTGCCCAGGTAAGATGTCCAGGCATCCCTTTGCCAAGATGAGATTTATCTGTTTTGCACAGTCAGAAAGACTGCCTGCTGTCAGAGAATGTTATGGGCCCTAAAGTAATGGCTACTGAGGCTTTTATTGAGGCTAAAAGTAGACTTTCTAGGCTCGTGTAGGCAAAAGGAGTCTCAGTGCAGTCTGTCACTGCTCACACCCACCATTCAAATCCCCCTTCCTCAGGAGCACTGAAGGAGCAGAGCTGGCCAAGGCTCTGGAGTATGACATGCACCCAGCCCAGAGTCCCTCTGCCTGCAACAACCCCCACTGTGAACCCTTCTGAGCCCCCCAGGAACCACCTCCTAACTCTGGTGGTGGCCTGTACAAAGGGGGAATCCAGAAAGCTCTTCAAAGGAAGAAGCAGGAGCACCCACCACACGTAGTGCACCAGCTGGTTAGCACAGAAGAAACTATGCAGAAGCTACTAAGAAAATGTTAGCCAGGCCATGGTTAGTGTGTTCATAGACTGAGAAAAGTCAAGCAGATTCTACCCACTGCCTACTATGTGTTTGGAGCAGACACAGAGAACAGAAGTTCCCAGCCTGAGAGCTAATAATCCTTTTCTTACTGGAGCAGACTATTTTAAGGCCTAATGCTAAAATTAGCAGCTAGAGATACCTGTATTTCCAGCAAGCTCACTTTGTTTGAGGCATCAGAGTTGGATGTTTACTGCATGTCTTGATACAAAACCTGCACTGGCACCCAAGGCCACAGAGGAGATCCTCCCACCTCCAGCACCCGGCAGGGAGCGGGAATCCCTTGGCACTCACTTGGCAGGTTAGTGTGGATTGCATGCTGGTGCACACCAAGCAAAGGAATTTAGCAGTTCCAAGAATTTCTGGAGATCCTACTGCTCAGTCAGCTACCCACTTCAGGGGAATCCAGCTTTGTAAGAACCCAGTAGTGCCAGAGGAGCAATTGTCTGCAGTAATCAACACCCACAGGAACGGGAGAAGTGTTGAGCCTTCACTGTAACCAACACTGGTGCCCTGGTGAGGTTGCTGTTTGAATCAGCTGTGGAACACCCCAGGGTGAGCAGTGTGGAGGTAGGAAGGGCAAATGTTAACAGAGTGGAGTTACCTCTGCACAGCCTCCTGATCCGGCTCCCCATCGGAGCTCTCCTCGTCCACAGGGGTGACAGCTGGGACAGCCTGTGCAGAGAAGAGAAGCCACAGTTCCAGAGATCAGCCAGCACAGTCCTTTCCATACAGGGGACACCTGACCTTCCCAAATGAGCTTTCACAGGGATGCGGGTTGGCTCCTCTGCAGCACCAAGGAAACTGGGCCAAGAACCCCTTCCAACCTTCCTTCCCCAATCAAACTGCCTGTACAAGGTTGCTGCTACATGGGAAAGTCATTGATACAGATGCACCAAGGAAAAAAGAACATGCATGAATGCCCAAGACACTTTAGTTTCTCCATGGGATCAGCAAAGGAGAAAAGCAACCATCAAAAAATGTGCACTGTCATTTGTGCTGCTAGACATCAGAGAGCACAGCAACTCTCCTGCAAGGGCACAGAGCACCTCGCTGCTCCAAAACAGAGGAGCCTTTGGAAGCAAGCAGGCACATCCCTGCTGTGCTTCCTGCGTGCTGAGCCTGCTGCGACCTGGACACAGTCACCTCTGCCTGCGGGAGGAGACGTTTTTAAGCACACCCCGGTTCCCTCCCGTGCCTTTGGTACTCACGGGTGTCATGGTGACGAGCGGGGAGGGGCCCCGGGGCCGCTTGAGCAGCTGCTGTGCGTGCAGCTGGATGTTGGCCCCGCCGTCCGACGCCCGCCGGCCCAGCGGGCCCATCCCGTTGAGCAGCTGCAGGGTGGGGGGCTGCAGCAGGGACTGCTCCTGGGGACAGACAGGCTGGTTATCACCCCGGGCTCACAAAGCAGACAGGGGCAGTAGAAGACAAGCCTTGTGGGCTTCAGGAATGTCGCTGGCAGCTCGGAGTGATGTGGGGCAGGGAGAGGCAGTGCCAGGGGGTGAGCGGGGTTTAACTCTCCACCTTCTTGCACGCTGCTTTGGCTGCCAGGCTGCACAGTCCTGTTCCTCTCCAGCCCATTAATTAATTTCATGCTGCATTGTTCTTTTATTCTTCACCTTTTTCATAGAATCCCAGAATGGACTGGGTTGGAAGAGCTCATGTCATTACAACCCTCTGCCATGGACAGGGATTCCTTCAACCAGACCAGGTTGCTCAGAGCTCCATCCAACCCGGTCTTGAACACTTCCAGGGGTGGGGGAGCCACAGCTTCTCTGGGCAACCCATGCCAGGGTCCTACCATCCTCACAGTAAAGAATTTTTTGCTAATATCTAATCTAAACCTACTTTTGAGAACCAACTGAAACCATACTTAAAGACAGCAAATCTTGAGGCTTTTATGAAGTCCAAGGAACTGGCAAACAGTGAGCAAGTGCAAGCACAAACACCCCCCACACCCTGGCAGGGCACAGGCTCCAGCAGGGAGCACACTGGGCAGTACCTTGTACTCCAGCTGCCCCGTGGGCTGCAGGTTCTGCCTGGGCAGCACATTGTGCATGAAGTTCACATTCGGGGTCACCTGCAGGAACGGAGCCTGAGGAGTGACACGGGGGAAGCCGGGCAGGAGCTTCTGCAGATCTTCCATGACTTCCGTCCTGTGCAACCACATTTAGAGAGGTGAATTAGCCATGATGTGAGGAAAACGCCTCACAGACCCAGTACACAGAGTTTTCCTTCATAAAAAGCTTCTTAATGCTCACATAGAGTAGCCAAACCACTCTTTGGGTTTTTTGGTCCCTTTTTTCCCCTCCATACTAAGATTTGCCAGAACTAGCTCTTGGCATTGACCTCGATGGCATTTATCACAAAGCCTTCACTTTGGGCATGACAAGCAGTGCAGCTCAAGTGGGACACTGAGCTCCTTTGCTTTGCACACCAGTATAGCTTACACAGAGCTGATCAGAGAGAGGAGGAGCAAAGCATCTCGTCCCCATCTGAAATACTAACCAAGCTGTGCAATGGGACTGAGACCTTTAAAGGAACACCCAGACAGACCCAAATCATGTGCTGGGGGTATATCTTCAGGTCCCATTAATCCTGCACCTGGGAGTTAAGAGGCCAGTACTCACCGTGGGTCAGCCACTCCCACTGTGTGCCTCCTCATGGAGAGGTATCGGACCAGAGCCTCAGGTGATGGCTCTTCCCCTTCATCACTGTCCAGGTTCATTGTTCCATCAGTCTGGCCAGGGAAAACATTGGAGATGTTGAAATACAGTGTGAGGATCAAGGGAAAGGCTTCAGTGCAAGCCGGGAAAAGAACTTGCAGGGGTCACTGGGGGTGTAGCTCACCTCCACAATTTGGTTCTCAGGGTTGATGAGCTGGACTTGTGGCACGTTGATGTTCATGGTGTTGCCTGTCTGTTCTGTCTGCTGAGTGGAGAGATCAGTATCAGAAGACAAGAAGACAACCTCACTTACAACCCCTTTACAAACACTGCTGCATTAACACCAGTCCCCACCTGGGAATAGGAAGGTTACCTTGGAGCCAGTGTAGAGTGTTTGTTCTCAATTCTCAAGGGGTTGCCTTATTTCTCCCCCTCCCTTCTGTTCAGACAAGGTCAGCATCTCTTATGCTTCCCTTATGACCTCGTCTCCCCCCAAACAAGTGCTCATTGCTTCAACAGTAGCACAAGCTGAGGAAGAAGCAACACACAGCACTTCTGGGCTGTGCACTCCAGCTCCCAGTAACCCCACAGTGCCTTCCCCTCTCTCACTAAACTAGCAGGAGACTGAAGGGCATTCAGCCAACGCACAAACTGTTCCTAATCTCAGGGTTATGGCACCCTAAACACACACCAAATTCTCACATGAGGAACATTTTGACACTCCAGCCAGGATGAGGACACCCACGAGGCAAGCCTGTAGCAGGGAAGGGACTGGCTGGCCTTCCAGGGCCCTAGGCAAGGGGATGTACCTGGATGTTGGCTGAGGTGGGGAAGGTCACAGTCCGTGGGATGCTGGGGGCGGGTGCAATGCGCAGGTTCTTGTGTCTCTTGAGGCGGTCGCAGAGCAGGCTGTAGATCGCGCTGTAGTGATCGTACGCGTCCGCTCTCAGGGACTGCGAGCGACAGGAAAAGCAGTCAGTGAGGAAATACGTCCTGTACTGTGCTGGGGTTGCTCAGTCGCCACCAAACATGGCCACTGATGTCCCACGGGAAGGGGCAGGACGCATCAGGCCTCACCTGAACCGTGCGCTCCTTGTCCAGCCCCATGTCCGTCATGGCCAGCAACACGTCCTCGTTCAGCGGCTCCAGCTGCCTCTCCGTCTTGAGGTGCTGACACTCTGCTATCAGCTGTGAGGGCACAGGCACACAGTTAGTGCTGACATTCCCAAAGGCACACTCATGAGTCAGTGCTCCAGCTGCTGCCGGCGCGAGGTCTGAAGGTTGATGGCACAGAGATCCGAAATCCAAGTGCTTCAAGCTCCCAGTGCCACGGGGAAAGGTACAAAAACGTAAGCAGGTGAGGAATGACGTGGAAAGCAAGGCCAGGAGACACAGAAAGAGGAAAGGCAGCACACCAGCACTGGGAGCGAGAGATCCCAAAGGGCAGAACCAACACGGCAGCACCACGTGCCCAGAGCACTGAGCAGCTCACCCTGTCGAACTCTGCATCAGCCTCCCCCAGCTTCATCCACTTGTGTTTGCAGATCTGCTCCATGGACAGCCGCTTGCTCGGGTCCAGCACCAGCATGTGGCGGATCAGGTGTTCACACTCTGCAAGGGAAGAGAGAGGCCCGGTCACCCTGGGCAGGGACACGGCTGCTGCAGGAGGGGAGGGGGCTTTTTCCTTCCCAGGCAATGTGTGTGCTCCCCACTGCGCCACTTTGCTGCACACACTGATTTCCCTGTGCTAGGAAGGAGGGAAGCCACCCCGGCCATATGGAGGCTCCCTGTCACCCTGTCCCTCCCTGCTTTGACATGACTGGCTTTTGGGCATTACTCTTCCCCAAGTAAGGTGGCAGGCAAGGAAGTTTTCAGCTGGGAAACTCCACGCAGCCCATGTAGAATTAGTCCTTAAAAGGACAGCAGGCAAGTAAGAACCTACATATGACTCGTTCTAAGTGCAGTTGGTTTTATCTGAAAATTAATCACACTTTTCAAACCCCAGATTTATTACTTAAGCGTTCAGAAGCACTTTTGCAGCAATAGCACACAGACACTCATCTCTGATGGGGCTGTGGCTGGAAATTCACGTGCCATTAAGCTGTAAAAAGTGAAAACTAAAACAGGTGTAGTGAAAGGCTCTGTATTCCTGATTCCCTGTGGCCTTACCTGTGGACATGAAGAAGGGAATGCGGAATTTGCCGCTGAGCACCCGAGCACGGAGGTTCTGCAGGGTGCTCCCATCAAAGGGCAGGGCCCCACACACCAGCACGTACAGCACCACGCCGAGGCTCTGCGCCCAAAACAAACTCACATCAGCAACAGAGCTGGGGCAAGAGAAATTAAAATGCATCTCTGGGCAACTCCTGGTTTTGGCAATGAGAAAATACAGGACGTAGTAGCAATTTTGGAAGTGTTTCTTTGGAAAACGCTTTTTGCCATGTCAGGGCTTTTCTTTGAGATGTGCACTGAGTGTTCAGGAAGCAAAGCCAAATGGAGCAAAAATTAGATCAAAGCCAGAGAGAAAGAGGTTCATCACATACCCAAATATCAACCTTTGGCCCATCATACTCCTTGCCTTCAAAGAGCTCTGGAGCAGCATAGGGGGGACTCCCACACCAGGTTTTAAGCAGCTGGCCAGGGGTGAAGATGTTGCTGAACCCAAAATCTGAAATAACAAAGAGAACCGATTAGAGGAATATGATTCACTGCAACTGTCCTGAACAAATGGGGTTTAAGTAACTTGCTGAGTCTGGTAAAGTCACGTAGAATCCCATAATGGGTAACTGGTGCACAGACATCAGAAAGAATCACTGAGGCTGGAAAAGCCCTCCAAGATCCCTGAGTCCAACCTGTGACCCATCACCTTGTCAACCAGCCCAGAGCACCGAGTGCCACATCCAGTCATTCCCTGAACACCTCCAGGGATGGGGACTCCAAACTCCAGGGAGACACAGCAGTGCACAGGAAGCAGGAAGAGCAAGGGCAACTTCCCTTCACACTGAGACAAAAGACCAAATATGAACAGTGCCACATCCACCTTGTACAGCATAAAACACACCTGCTTCAAAACCCCCACTACTTAACTAACCCTGCTTCACACACTAAACCCACACTGCTTTTCCTTAACAGAACAAAGACCTTTCCAGAAGTTTGCTCTTCACTTTTCACCCCCATGACTTCCACGCTGGAATCAATACACCAGGGATCAGATCAATGAGAGCTGCTGCAAGTCAGGTGGATGGTTTGGAATGAGGCTTCCACCTTAGAGTCAAGTGATCCCACATAAATTTTGAGTTAATTGCCAACCTTCAGCTTCCCCCATGTCACGTTTCCCGAGTTCCACGGACAGAGTGCAGAGGGAAAAAGAACAGGAATTTTGATTTTTTCAGAAAGCACTACAGGAGCTGGAGCCTTTGCTTATGGTGGGCAGCTCTACAAATCCTTCACCAACAGCAAATAATAAATCCTGAAAGAGGAATCAAAAGAAAGGTCTTCACCTCACAGGCAGCCAGCCATTGGCTTACATGGGCACTAATGGCATTCTGTGCTAATTAACCTGCCTCCCCCTGGCTCACAGCTGGGACCTGCACTAGGAAGGTAAGGAAATCAGTCTGGATCCAAGAGAAGTGAGCTGGTTCTTGTAAAAAAAGAAAGAACCTTCACTAAATCTCTTAATTTCTTTCCTTTTTTTTTTTTTTCCTCAGTTGAATTGAAGCAATCACACGGTCAGAGAGGTGATCCCACATCCTGAGAAGGAGGTGTCCTCAGAAGCAGCCCCATGAAGGAGTGGTGCCACAGAGATTATCTGCAAGTGCTGTGCCTCTGTTTGTGCCAGAGATGTGCCAGCAGGAGGCTGAGTGACACTAATGCCCAGGGACAGGGACCCACAGCAACAAGGCCATTTCTCATGGCATTTGCACCAGCAGCAGCTCCTCACAGCAGGTGTGGGAGAGCACGGAGGGCCAGGAACACTCGGTTTGCAAATTCTGACTCATTAAAGCAAAAAACAATGTGGCAAAAATACACAGTAGAGCTGCAGAAAGTGGAAATCTCTGAAGATGAATTTTGCCTCTGTCACTGGTCAGAATGGATCTGGGGTGATGCACAGCCTGGCAGTGAAACACAAGATCCCAAAGCTGTGCAGGGAAAATCTGACTGAAAGTGTGTATTTTAACACACGTATACATATGATAAAGAATACTTGAGACACAAAAGCACAAAGCTGTTTTTTTCCCCTATTTCTTGAAATAAATACACATTCAGCTCAAAAATTGATCTTCGTTTTTATCTGCTAATTCCTCCTTACAGCCTTTTATCCAAAGTAAGCAGTTTGCATTCTGTAGCCATGGAGAAAGCTTTGTTTTCCTAAATCACATAAAACTACAGGTTTGCTCTAACTCATTCAATATTACCAGTTAATTACCAATTAATTACCAGTTCCACACCAAATTCCAAGAGCAAGCCACCAGTGAGAGCAACATCTCCCTGCCAGAGGCACAGCAAACCCCACCAGCACTTCACAGAATGCACTGACTGGTGAGTCTGTGCTCCCACTGCTTTCTTCACAGGAATTTCCATGACCTAATTTCAGGTGACTCCTCTTCCCTTTCAAACAGCTTCTGCAGAACTCAGCAGACCACCTGGTGCTGCTCCTGCCAGCTCAGCTCCAGGAGGGCACAGCCAAACTCCTTCTTCCTCCACAGGGGGAAAATTCTCACTGTGGAGATGATTTATGCTTATGAAGAATACCTAACACAGCCTGCTCCTGTGGAAACACCTGGAGTACAGAGCAGGCTGCTCAAACCCCGCCTCGAGACAGCACAGAGATGGTAAATGTTCTTTAAAAGCACCACGGTATCAAAACAAGGCAGTTGCACACCTTTTGGGTTTTTACTGCTGGCAGTGCAGCCTTCTGAACCTCCAGTCAGCCTTTGGAGAACCATTCCAGGGAAATAGCACTCAGCTGCACAATTGTCTTTTCCACCTCTGCAAGCTTTTGAGCTGCTGTCTCACCTGTAAAGCAGGACGTGCAACAAGTGCCTGGGTTATGGCCACCAGGGCAAGTAGTAAATGCTGCAGCAGTGGATGTGTTTCCATCTCCCAACACACAGCATTTGTGTCAGGTTTAGATGCAAACTCATCCCAACTGTGGCATTTTGGAACTTCCCATATACTGAGCAAGTTATTCTAGTTATTTATTTATTTAATATTTATATTTCTATATTATATATAAATATTT
>WEIV01018945.1:36759-84780 GCA_013390005.1 Calyptomena viridis | reverse complement strand
TTTATTTAATTTAAAAATATTTTTATATTTATTATTTATTTAGATAAATATTTAACATTTGAATAATATTTGTTTATTTATTTATTTAGATACTTTTATTTATCCTCGTATAAACTGGAGTGGGGCTTTGAGTACTCAAGGACCCAAATGTATTTTGCCCCCCACAGGCAGGAGCAGCTCCAGCCCTGCACAGGTGACAGGCACAAGGTGCTCCCTGCACTGGTCACAGCACGGGCAGGGTGTGCCATGCCAGGGCTGTGCCATTCCAGCTGGAACAGCTGCCTCCTGCACCCTCCTCTGCTTCCTGTGAGCTGCTGGAGATCAGCTGGTTGGGAAACTTCAGCCTTTCCACATCACACTGAAAGCAGCCCAGGGATTCCCAGCTCTTTTAGACAGGGAGGGGAGGTGGGCACAGAGGAACCTGCAGGGTCTGTCCTTAGGGCACAGCATGGCCCGGAGCTCCTGCACTCACCCCGAGGCTGCCCTGGATTTTGGGATGAAACCCCTCCCTGTGGAGAGCTGCTGCTCTGCCCAGCACTTCCCTGGCTCTGCAGGGAGCTGGGCCAGAGGCTCTGTGGTACCTGGGCACTGCTCACAGGCTGGAAACAGCTCCCAGATCCCACCTGCACTGAGTGACCGAGGTCAAGGCTGGGGAAAACAGCAGGGTTTTAAAACCCCCACAAAAAGTTCAGGGGAGGACTTTAAAACCCCAAAGCAACAAACAAAACCACAAATTATCACTTAAACAAACTTCCTTAAAATCTATGGCAAGTCACAGTCCAAGCTGACGTATAAATCCAAATCCTCAGGGAGCAACCAGGTCTCATTCCACAAAAACAGATGTAGAGGGAAAAGGGCATTTTTGAGGAGCAATGTAAGTCAAAATGATGTGATATAGGGAAAATGAAAGAAACATCTCTGTTACAAACCAGTGTTTCCTCAGAGCAGAGCCCAGGGAGTGGCAGCAGTATCTGCACAACAGGGACTGTATCCTCAGGAGGGGAAGGAGCAGCAGACTCTTGCAAACGAATGCAAAGCGATGCATAGATCAGATTCCTCTCGGAAACCATACCCTGGGAAGGCCTGGGTGTTTAGCAATCAACTCCTGGCTGAACTCTCCAGCTGGGAGCACAGGGAACACAGTGCCAGCAGCTACTGACTCAGCCTCTGAGAAGGTACATTGGAGAAACAGCATCCATGGGAAAAATGAGAGCGAGGGTCACAGCCCAGGGATGGGACTGTTTATGGAAAACCAGGACAGCAGCAATCAACCAAAAACCCCTCCAACAGTGACCAGCAGTGAGACCACAGTGCTGCCTCACACCAGGGCTGCCACGCTCCCTCCCTGAGAGCCAGGTGCCTGCCTAGTGCCAGGTAAGGGATTTAAAGCTGCAAATGGAGGTCAGGAGGAATGTGCCAGAAAAAACCTGCATTGCTGAGAGTCTGGAAAACTCCAAAAGTGTGAGTTAGACCCTGTTAATGGGTTTGGCAATGAAGGTGATTCGCCACCACTGTAACTGGCTTTGTGCATTTATCCTGGGAGGTCTGGTGTGAAGCAGATCTGCTGCTATCACTTCTTTTTTTTTTTTGCTTTTGAAACAATGGAAGAACTGGTGTCAAGTTGTAATTGAAGGAGAAATAGGGAGAAAACTTAATACTTGGAAAATCCTATACCATAAATCAGCTTTTCCAGGCTCCTTTTCAAAGCACTACTGCATCTTCCTGCCAAGGCAAACACTGCCACCACCAGGGTGGGGACTATCTCCTGGAGTCATTCTGGGAGCACAGATTTGGAAGGACAAGAGTTTCCAACTCCCTTAGATAAAAAAAGGTTTCCACAACTTTCAGAACTTCCCAGCCTGCTCATTAGGGCATTTCTTCAGCAAACCCAGCCGAATTCCAGTTTCCACCTGGGTTAGTTTTTAACTTCTTGCTCTTTGCCAGGCACCCTCCCCCTCCAGGCAGAGCGGATTTTCCCCGTGAACACAAGATGGCCTCAAATCCTTAGTGCTGCTGACAGACCTCCCGAGCAGCCTCTCCCCGGAGCTCCAGGACCTCTCCACTGTTACTGCCAGGAGCTCCACTCCATCAGCGACGTGTCTCCCTTATCTGCTGCCCCCAGAACAGTGACAGCAGGTTATCACCCCTGTGCCAAGCAGGACATGGGGCACACTGTTAAGCGTCCAGAGGAAGGGTCATCAAGTCCTTCTCTCCTTCCTATTCCTTCCCCATTCCCTCCTCACAAAGTGAGGATTAGGGAAGCCTAAGAAATTACTGATCATTTTGCCATGAACTGAGTATTAAACTCTAATCTAACACCTACGGATGGTTTGTGAGAGAACAGTAACACAACGAATGAGACTGTTTCCTTTCTTCAAGATGGTATCAAGATAGAGAAGCACTCCCCACCTCCCAGCAGTAAAATTGCTCAGACAAAAGTTTTTTAGCCCTCAGCACTTTTTTTTTTTAAATCAAGCTATAAACCCTTGTAAAAGGGACAAGCTCACCCAGGAAGTCTGTTAGGAGAGGGGGCAACAAAGTGCTTTCCAAAGCTGCTCTGCTGTGCATTGGGCTCTGGTAGAATTAAATGCTGAGCATGAGATCTTCCACTTGGAAGGCTCACGAAATTGCATGACCAGGGCAGAGTTAAATCTTGTTTCAATCGGTTGCAAAGCTGAAGTCAAGCCCAGCCAGTGCCCCCCAGAGCTCAGCAGCCAAGGTTCAGCCTCATGGTCAGAGGATCACAGACATGCAGGTCTATGTTAGGGCAGTACAGCAATGCCCATGGAGCAACCTCTTAGTGACAAAAATCCCACTGCCCTGCAGAACTCTGGCACCAGGCAGAGAGTCTGTGTGTTCAGTAACTTCAGCTCCTCTCCCTGCAGGGACTAAAACCCCCAAAGCACCGGGGCCACTCTGGCTCTGTCACCACACACCATGAATGATCCCAGGAGTGCTGTTTCCCCTTCGCTGCTCTGCCATCCACCCTGTCACCCTTCCTTTGCCATTCCTTCTCTCTCACCTAGCCTGACCTGCTCCTAAGAAGCCTCAACCCAGCGGCAGGACTCAGAACAAGGTCAGTCCTGTGATACTGTCTCACCCATTACCCAGAGGACTGAACACTGCAGTGTCTGCAGCCACATCTCAGCCTGGGCAGCCAAACCTGCTCTTTTTCCTCCTTCTTTTACTTTGCACTACTTGAAGGGAGATATAAATCTCCTGGCTACAACCTGGCAGTTTCAGCTCTGGGCAGCAGGCCACCCAGAAATCCAAAGCTTCCTTTAGCTGCACTGCGTTTCCTTCTCCCTGAATACCTGGAAGCAGCCAATGCCTACATTTATTAACTCCTGAAAGCAGCTGCCTTCCCCCCACACTGCTCAGCTTAGCTCACCTGCTATTTTGATGTTCAGGTTCGCATCCAGGAGTAGATTTTCTGCCTTCAGATCCCTGTGGACTATATTTCGACAGTGACAGAAGTTGACAGCAGCCACTATTTGCTTGAACTTCCTGCGGGCCTCCTTCTCGGCCATGCGCCCGTGGGCCACCAGGTGATCTGTGAGGGTGGAGAACACAGGGTTATGGACACAGGGGCTGCTCACACGCTCCTGGGGAGAGGAGAGGAGGTGGGGAATAACGTGGGCACCACGGTGGTTCCCAGCTCCAACAGCAGACAGGGAAGAGACATGGGCAGGGACTCCAGCACATCCAGTGCCAACCAGGCTGAAATAAAACTTTATTTTACTTGGAGGACAGATGGAAAATCAGAACTGTTTGGTGGTAAGCACAAAGGTTTTAAAGTCTTTTCCTACATCAAAATAGAAATGAAGCTTTCCCAACCTTTGCCTGCAGTGAAGACACCAAGCCTCACATCACAGCACCCTGACAGGAGGTGCAGGTTCCTGGCCTCGTGCCACCCCTCCTTCCCTCTGGTTTGTCACAGGATGCATGTCTTTGGTCTAACATGCTTCAAAAAAAATTCCTGCTGGAACCAGTGAGGTTCCAGGTAGCTACAGACACAACCAGCTCCTCACTTCAGCTTTCCAGCCAGCACAGGAGGTATTTAACATCATCCCTCTTTGCACATCAGTGCAAAAACATCCTTGCAATATCCAGGAAAGCATTTCATTATAAAAATGGAACTGGCCTCCACTGCGGAAATCTGAGCACTCCCAAATATTTTGCTGAAAGCCTGTACTCTCACTCAAAGGTACTATTTGTTGCCAGCTGGGCTTTCCTTGGAAGCCAGCACTGCACACACGGACAGGAAAAGCCTCTCCAAGAGATCACAAAGGCAGCACATAGCAGTGACCCAACTGGAGTCAATCCACTTAAAACCTGGAAGCACCAGGCTTAGAGGAGCCAGTCCTCACTGTCCTGGGAGCAGGGATGGACAGGCAGGAGACAGGCACAAATGGCAGAGAAAGGAGGGAAAAAAGCATCCCTCTTCCTGAAGCATCAGCAGAACAGGCAAAACTCTGCCAGTAAAAGTGCAAAAATTGAAGTGGCAGGTGAATTATGAGGTACAACTACTGCATTTTCCTAATACGTCCCTATCCAATAAGGAAATCTGGCTAAAACTGATGTAGGTAAGAGATATGGGTAGGAACAGCAGTTTGCACAATTATGGAGCTGAGGACAGTGCTACGAAAACCTGGGAGAGGCTCAAGATGTGTCCTGGACAGTCCCCAGTGACCACATGTGGGACCAGGTGGGTTCCTGAGTTTCCCCAACTCATGGGAACAGCTTTAGAGGTTTATACCAGCCCTTTCCCCTCTGCCATGGGCCACAGGGGGGTGAGCAGAGGCACCAGTGTCCCCACGTCAGGAGGTTGTAACTCCTCAGCAGGGACGTCGAGTTGGCCTCAAGAGACTTCTGGCCAAAAATAAGGTTGAAATGATTCATGTCCTTCCCCAAACTCCATTAAACTGGGGGCTCCACACATATACCTGTTCTTGAAAATAATAACAATAAATCACTTGTGCAGGTTTCTCATCGGGTGGTTGTGTTTTTCCCTAGTCACCCATTAATTAAAATACCCGTGACATAATTGACTCGCAGTAAATACTAATTACCAAGATCCATCAAAGCAGTTGTGCTGCTCCTGACTGCACAGCAACCTACTTCTGCCTTTGCCTACTCATGTTGTGCAACAGACTCGAGGTGTTTTTCAAAGAACTTGTCAATTAACTTTTATTCATCGGATAAATTTATTCCATAAGCAAATCTGAACCAGGGCTGGGGAAGGAAAACCATCACCAAGTCAAATCTGACCCTCAGCTCACTCACTAGGAAAAGCAAAGTTACCATCTCAAATTGCCCTGTCGTATTTCATTAAGGCATTTGCATGGTCATAAATTTGTTACTCTGAGGAGCTACAGACTGACAGCAGAGTTCAGCAAGGGCTGCCCCAATTCAACTATTTCCACTGAACAGGTAATAGCTCAGCTCCTAAACAAGGTCACTCACATCTTCTGCACTGCTGGAATTTGGGAGTGCAGCAAGTGCCCTTGAAACAAAGTGCAAGGCTCCAATCTCTCAACAATTTCAGAAATATTTTAACAATTCTCCTGCAGGCAAGGAAACAAATCCAATTACTGCAGCAGATGTATTTCCACAAGGCTCTCCTAACTGTATTTTTGCCCAAACCAGGATCACCTGTCCCTGCACAGACAGTGACACACAGTTCAGTCCCACACACTCTGGGCTCCCACTGCCCTGAGCCTCTCGCACAGGAAACTCTGCTGCCCCTCTGGTGAGTCAGTCCTGCTTAGGCTGCAAAAAATCCCTTTTAGGTGAGGCGTGAAATTTCACTTTTCATGAAGAACTGGGAGCGGGGGCTGGTCCCCAAGCCCTGCACGTAGGCACAGCCCTCTGAGCCCACTGACATTTCTGCACAAGCTCCAGAGGAAGGACAGAAACAATGAGGCTACAGAATACTTCACATACCACCAAGGGCAACTGGATGCCAAAATTAACCATTGAGAGCTTAGTCTGCATAAACCTCTCATGCAGTGGAGGTTACAGAGCTGACCTGAGTGCTCAGCTGAGCTCACAGCACCCTGCTCTGAGTGTGCCAGAGCACCCAGACGTGCCACTGGCTGTGCTGATGTCACTGTGCTCCTCTGGAGCTGGAGGTTTAGGGTGATGCTCCTCTGAGTGTCTTCCAGAGAGGAAGGAATGCACGATTTCATTTCACAGCCCTTAAAAACATCAGTCACTGTTCTCTGTACTTATATGAAGCACCTGACGCTGCTCTCTGCTTTAAAAAAACAATAAAATCCTCCAGTGAAGAAAAACCACCTTCTGGTTCAGAGACAGGACTGACACACAAGTTTCCACCTCTCGCCTCCGGACAGACGCCTCGTGCTTTTGAGTTGCTTTTTTGTCTGGAAAGCAAACACTGCTGAAGTGTCACATCTCCATGTCATATTTCCAGTGAATTTGGGGACATTGAGATGTCAGAAGCAGCCTGACCTTCTAGAGACGGGCACCATGTTGTTTAATGCTCAGAAAGCTCAGGATGAGTGGGCGGGAGGTGGGGACACAGGGCAGACGTGGTAACCACATTAACCAGAAATCATTTTCTAAATTTTCTCCCATTTTATTGTTAATCAGCCAAGAACCCATATTCAGTCAGTGAGGACTGCAGATTATTTACAGTGTTCATAGTAAGCAACTGAAATCAAAACAGACTTTTAGACTATATTCCATTTGACCTCAAAAAGGGACACTCGAGGGACCTGGAACAAAGAGCACCCTATGTTTAAAAGGAGACATTCATTTGTTCATGATGTCAACCAAGCGACCCAACCACACGCAAAACATGGATAGGGACAAAAATAACAATTTACATTTGGCTGCTCAAGCCCACGGCAAACCCCAGCCCTTTCCCTGGTCCCCACGCACCGCTACGCAAACAAAGTGAATTATCAAACCATTTCCAGTAACAGATGAATCAAAGACACTTACTGCACAGCTTGGCCACTGAAGGAGCTCTCAGCCCTTTTACTGGAAGTTTGGATAAACAGGTGGCACAGTCCTCCCAGGTGCTGAGCAAGGATCCCTGCACAGCTCAGGCCAAGGGACAGGACAGACACGCGGCCAACACTCTCTGACTGTGGCCATTTAGAGAAACCATCAGTCTTTTAGCTAAAAATTCTGACCTCTGGTCCTGCCTGTGTCACACTGACAGCTCTATGGTGCAGTTTAAGCCTCAGAGAGCTTTGAAAGCACCAGGGGAGCAACCTAAGATTTGCTTCTAACAAAAACTCGCAGTTCTCAAGAGCACAATGCTGTAACTCCACTTCTATGTGGCACTGGCTGTATCAGCTTTACCTTGGGCATTTGGCATCCAGAAAACCATGGCTGACAGTCCCCTTCCCTTTCTGCAGCTCAGCACTACATTTTAAAGCCTAGTTCATGCAGGTGTTAGGACACCACCCAAAAAAAGGATTAAAAAGACTCGGCCCAGGCCAATTTCACAGAGGATCCCCCAGTGGCCACACTGTCCATACACAGCCCACACACCATCCCTGCAGCACATCCAGCTTTCCCAACAAGCCCCCTGCCATCAGAGGCACAGGCACTGAGCTGCAGCACTGTGCAGGTGAGGTTTTACCCACCTGAGGAGCCCCAGCTGCAGAGGCCAGAGGGTGAAACCAGCCCCCTGTGCCACTGACTGTCTCCACAACACAGGGACCTGAGATCCTTCAGTGCTGGAGATGGAAGGACTGCAAGGAAACCTTCCCAACACAGGCTCCTGCTTCCTCCCTGCAGATCCCTTCCGCTGTTAGAACAAAGTCTTAATGGCTCCTCAGGAAACCATGAGCACAAAAAGCTGAGACTTGAGTTTCCCCCTCTGTGCTCCCTCCCTTCAAAAGCAGGTAGAGGGGAAGGACCTCCTGCCTTGGGTCTGGAGAAAGCCCACACTGTTGCAGAGCTGGCTGCTCCCAGCTATCAACGAGGATAAAATGCTGGGCAGCAACATGGAAATTAGCCATGCTAATGAGCTGAATTTACTACAGCAGAAAAGCTTTCAGAAAGCAATTAGGTTTTCACTTTGCCTCATGCAGAAGGCTATTTTTGTAACCAAAGAATTCATTCCAAGTTTGTATATGAGCTTGCACATAGTTCTGGATTTAAAAAAAGATGAGCCCATCCCTGCCAAATCCAACAGAAGAGGGAGAAAAAGTAAAAAGGGTTTTATACTTTTCTTTTTTGATCCACACACAAGTGAACTCCAGTACACCTGTGGGTGATTTTGCTGCACACCAGAAGGTGAATTCCACAAGCCATTGGAGCTGCTGAGTGTGTCCAGCACCACCATTCATGTTTGAATAAACAGCTGGAAGACTCAGCTGAGGGAAGTCCATTTTTCACCAGGCAAACACTTCCTAAACATCAGCTGCCACTCGCTTCCCCTTGGTGTGTCACCTTCTCAGGGAGAAATCCAAAGGACATGGACAATGCTGGGAAGGCAAGACAACCATCTACAGAGCTCCTGAGGAACTGGCAGCAGATTATACTTACTGAAAACCAGAACTTTTCAACTCTTACCTTCCCTAATTTGGGGCTTCTCTTGCTTCACTAAAAGCTTCATCTTTTACAACTCAGCTTCCCCTCCAGTGAAGTGAGAAGTGAAATCAAAAGTGAATCTTCTGCAGTGACTGAAGAGGACAAGGGGAGCGTTGCTGCCAGGCCAAGTGTGGCTGTCCTCACTTCCTCGAGGGAAGGCAGCTCACTCCAAGCACACAGGATTTTCCCCCTTTTCAGAGGCTCATGTTGGCAAAGCCAACACAGCCCAGTGTTGCAAAATCCTGACTCATCCACCCGGCACAAAACTCCAGTGTGGAAGTAAAGTCTTATTTCTACAAGTTTTATTATCAGTCACCAAACAAATTAATAAATCAGTCAACAGTTCTTGCAGTTGTGCCTCACAGATACTTTTTTCCTTTTAAGAACAGCTCCTGTGGTCAAGAATGCTGAGCCAAAACTCTTAGACAATGGTGTTCAAAAGGATGTAACTGATGCTTGCTAAGAAAACACCAGATACCAAAAAGAAAAGACAAGACATGGTTTTGAGCACAAAATCCTCCAGAACCACATGGCTCCCTATTGCTTTGAAAACTTCTAACACACAGCAACAGTTCCACGATCAGCAATGAAGTTCATACTGGAAATCAAAGTATTCAGCAACACTAAAATCCAACTGGATAACTATTTCCAACATCTTTAATCCCAAAGTCAGCACAAAAGAAGAGAAGCACCACCTGTCAATGAAACCCAGAGAAGAAACAGAGGTTATGGGGGTTATTTTTCCATTGAGTTGGTCTCATTTATTCCTTTCCCCCTCTTGTCAATGGAAAGTCTGCAGGCTGAAGGGCACCTCTCAGCTGAAACAAGAGTGTGGCAGCTATTTTCAGTTTACTGTAGTTGACCAAGTGCATTATCTGATTAAAGAATGCAATAAATGTACTTACCAAATATTTCCCCTCCACTGGCATACTCTGTCACCAGATAAATCATCCTCTCTGTCTCCATAACCTGGACACAAGGACAGAGAAGTGACACATAAGGAGACTGCTGAGTACAACAACAAATGGATCTAAACCCAACTTGATTCTTTCTATAACACATGTAATGGCTTTCATCAAATCCAAACTATAACCTTCCCACGTGAAGGAATGGACAGGAACTGGGGGAAAAAAGAATGAAACGGCAGGTTCCCAACACTAAATCTGTAACTACACACATTTCACCTGCACTTTCCTCCTCCATTTCCCCTCCCTTTAGCATTTGCTCCCTGGTTTTGTCTTGTTCCAGCAGCCTGGGAGACTTCTCAGGGCTGCTACCACCAAACCAGTTCACCTGTCCAGTTCATCTGGCCACTGCAGGCACTAAAACCACCATCACAATTTCACCAAAGGGGGCAATATTCACTGAATCTGTGACTTCCCAAGGAGTCAAGAGCTGACAGAAATGAACCAGAGCTCAGGCTTTGCTGCAGCCAGGTAACACCCTGCTTTTAACAGCTTTTCACACACATTTTCCAGTCTGTTGGTACACTCGGGGTGTTTCCCAAAATGTGACACTATTTATTTAGCAGCTTTGTCAATGGAGAAACACGAGGTGTTTCAGCTTAGGATCAGTGTAGCATCTCCAGTGCCAGGCCTAGAGATTAATTTTGGTACTCTGGGGTGTTTAGAAACATTTTGACTTTGTTCTGGCAGTTCTCTGCTTTAAACACAAGTGAGTTTCCCTTCTGATACAATTCTCTGTCATCCCCACAGAAAAGGCAGGCATTTCTAGCCCAGAACTGCCTGTTCTTATTAAAAATTAGGATTTAATATGTAAACTTCATCTTTTCCAGAATCCATGCCTGGTCCAGACAAGTGCAGCTGCTTCAACAGCTGGATCCCTGTATTTCCCTGAATGTGAAAACATGAGTATAGCAAAGATGAACCTCAGTTCTGCTCCACTATCACAGGACAGGATATATGGCTCCCACTTAGTGGTCCTACATGTCCAGAAATCCCTTAGCTAGATTTTTAAGCACATTTCTGTATAAGAGACAGAATCTCTTACATTATACACGACTGTCATTATAGACACTCTTCTTTTTCACTTACACCTTTTAAGTCTTATAAGCTCAAGAAAACATGATTTTTCAACTCAAGATTCCTGATGCAAAGCTGTGACAGGCTCTGAACTCCCAACTCCAAGTTTTAGTAGTTTTTATCTAAAAATAAATGCCAGTGGAAGCACCCAGAAAGAAGGGGCAGATGAAACAGGTTCCACAGTGGGGACTCTTCTCTCACTTACCAAAGCCAAGCCACAAGTGTCACCTGTTCAGTATCACATCAAAAACTTTAGCTGGAATAAAACAGGTTGAAAAAGGTTTTTTCTTGGCTCCAAAAAAAACAGCTTAAGGAGTCAGTTTGCAAAGAAGCATTCCCTGAGTACCTTAAAAATGCTGCAGTCCTTCAGGGTCTGCTGTAAGCCAAGGTAGCTAAACATTAACTTCTGTCACTTCTACTCAGCTTTAACTCTTTGGAGTCCAAATAAATACTTATATCCCCCAGGCACAGATGAGAAACAGACCCCTTTACTCCTCTGCTCCCATCACTCTGGCTGTTGCCCCTCCCTCCCTGCTCTGTTCCCTGGTGCACCACGAGATGCCTGTAAAGGGCAGCACACAGAGTCTTCCTCTGTGGGGTTTGTTTGCAGACAAGAAACGTCAAACAAGCTGGGGCAAAAGTCTGCAAACAATATTGACCAGCAGGTCTGCCACCAGTATTGATCCCCTTCTGGGAAAGGGCTGAGCACATCGGCAGGTCCTGGGGGCCACAGGGAGCTGGGCAGGGACAGGAGAGCAGGGAAGCTCAGTCCTGCTCCTGGGGGAGATTTGCTCCCTCCCTTAAATTGAGAAGGGGAACTCACATCCGGTGTCAGCTGGAAACTGAGAAGCACACAATGGCCATAAACAAGTGGCAAGGGGCCAGCCCACAGAGGAAGCATGATGTCCCAGAAAAGAGAAGGATTAGCCACACTTTCCCTCTGCCCCCCCAATCAAGGTACTCTGAGACCTTGAAAACACAAAGGACTTTCCCAGTTTCACGTAGGAGGAATGGAGGGATAACCCTGGAGAAAGTAAAGCTCTAGTGCTGAGGGATGGACACCCCACCACAGAGTGCTCCTACCTGGTACAACCTGATGATATGTGGGTGGCAAAGCATCTTCATGATCTGAACTTCTCTAAATATTTTCTTCAAGTTCTCTTCATCCAGCTGAGTCTTATCAATGATCTTTATTGCAACCTACCAGAGGGGAAACAAAAGAGAAGTTATGACCCAGCTGCAGCATCCACACACCAGCTCACTGCACCAGGGCTGAGAAACCCCAGCAGGGATGGAAACAGGGGGTGGTGTCAGGCTTCTAACAATTGAGGTATTTATTTATATCTGTTTGAAACCAGAAGTGCTCTGTAACGCTACACTAAAGGAGTTTAAACAAGTCTAAGTGCTTCCAGTCAGCTGCTCTCCAGCCTCCAAGATCTCCTTGCTTCTTTTCCCTTCACCTTCCCAGAGCTGGCAGCTCCCAGTTCCTTTGGGCATCAGACTCCAAACAGGGAGACACTTCCATGCCAAGCACCACCTCACCTCAAGTCCATTCTAAGCAAGTACCTTGTTTCATCCAGGTAGTAAGGAAGGGAATCTTTTTTGGAATGCTGGAATGAGCAGGGGAGAAAGGCAGAGTGACACCTTGCTGGAGCAAACAGCTGAGAGAAAAAGCTGCACTTCCCAGCAGAGGAACATCTGCCCTGCTGCTTCTAAATCAAATTTCAGCCTTAAGTGTCTTCCTCCCCACCATGAACACCCGTGTGAGTGAGCAGCTCCAGTCTGCCAGCCTAGTTCAGGATTTGTGGGATGAATTACCATCCCCCAGCAGGTTTTATTGCTCGGGGATGGCTCTCCCTGAGAAAAGAACCACTTTTACAAATCTCCTGGTTGCTTTGCTAGAGCCTGATTTACACAAGTCCTGCCAAGGAAGGCTGCAGGATCATGCAAAGGCCTGGGGAAGGGCATGCAAAGCAGAGCTGCCGTGAAAACCACTGAGGATGCACAGCCAGGAAGATCTGACTCAGGAGCCCAAAGCCCAAATACACAAATGCTCAAATTGTACCAGACCCCAGGGCTCAGTGGGGACAAGGACAAGTGCCAGCGATGTGCCCACACACACAGGGGCACACATCTCAAACACATGTCCCTCTCCTAGTGCCAACCCCCACGTGCAGGGCCAAAGGATGCTCTCACGGGCACGGTGCTGCTTGGAGAAAAACCACTGAAGGATCTTTTAGATCCTTTAAGGGAATCTTTATTTCAGGGAACAACCCGAAGCACACGAAAATTCAGCTCCATATTTTATGACCACGTCCCTGCCAGGGCCATAACCACCCTGCATGTGAGCAGAACACACCAGAATCCCGAGAAGGCACCCAAGTACAATAAACTGTTTCTTTCATTTGAAACCTCCAATTCAGAGCGCAGGAACGATTCCAGCCTTCCAAGTCCCTGAGCTGCTTCCTACGGCAGGAGCGGGAGCTGGATGGCAGCCAGGTCTGGCACTCGGCGCTGGAGCTGCTGGCAGGAGCAGGGCTGGACCCAGGCACAAGGTGAAACGGCAGCCCCGGCCCCGCGGGGGCTGCCAGGCACTAACGGGGCTGTGATTAACGGGGTGCTGAGCTCAGCCCTGGCTGCTCGGCCCCGGGCCGCACACTTCCAAGGACAGCACTCATGGAGGAGCTCAGAGAGCCACGGAGGGATTGGGAAGTGCTCCCCACATGCTTTTCACCAAGGATTTTCCGGCAAGAACGGGCTTCTGTAAAGTTTAGACATGAATATACATAAAAGCGAAGAGACGCTGCCTCAAAGAGCGAAGCCAAGATGTCTCTACCCAGAGACATGAGTCATTTTCAGGCCCAAATACGTAAATGAAAATCCACAGATCTGGAGTATTCCTAAGCTCCTTACTCATTTCCCAGCTCTATATTTGCTCTAAGGAAAGCTCATTTCCCAACTTAATTATACAGCTTGAGCTGACACTCTGGGCCAAGTTCAAGGTATGTAGAGCATCTGATTGCACCCGACTTGGTCAGTAGGGCCAGACACAACACAACTGAATTACTCTGGTTTGCTCTGATAATGCGGGGCAGGGAGCACGAGGCTGCCACCTCCCCTGTCACCTCCCCTGTCACCTCCTTACTGTGGGATTTACACGTGGTGTGTTGAAACTCCACACCCACAAGACACACAGGACCTGGATCAGGAGCAAAGGAACATGACCAGCAGCCAGGAGATGTTCTTCTTGTGAAGGATCTTATCCCAAGCAAACCCAAACCCACCCTCGGGAGTCACACAGAGGAGAGACCTGGCATTTCTGAAGCGGTTTCTTCCAAATGTTTTCATTCCATCCAAATGCCTCCGGCAACTGATGCAACATAAAAGGCAAAAGTCTCCTGAAAAGTCCTGGGGAAACCACCTTGTGCTCCCGTTTCAGGAAATGCAGAGCTTCCTCAGGACTGCACAGGGTGGAAGTAGGAAATCCCCTCCGTGCTCCACAGAAGGGAAAGGCAGGGAATTTCAGGGCTGGGGGGCTCTGTTCCACCCGGGGCTCCACGAGGGAGCTGCACGTGGTTTGTTCCAGACGTTTGCCCTTTGGATTCTTTTGGAGAATTGCTTTTTTTTCCAGAGGGAAGGTGTGGTTTAAAGGCTTTCCAGAACAGACCAAGTTGGTTTCTCCATTCCTGTATTTCCCAGCTGGCTAATACTCTCCCTTCCCTCGAAAGATGATTTGGGATTTCAACAGAAAAGACAATGGCTGAAGTCCTCGGGTCACAACAGCCAGAGTGACTCCATCTAAAACTCAGTCCCAGGGAACAGCCACGATGGATTCAGCTCTTTATTTATTTATTGGAGATAATGTATTGAACAAAAACAACCAAACAAAAGGATCTTTAGGATCTTTAAGGGAACAATCCAAAGCACAAGAAAATTAATCTTCTTATTTTGTGATAAAATCCTTGCCAGGGTCATAACTGTCCTGCTTCCAAGTACCAAAAATGTTAATTTATTAAGAAAAGTACACACTTTCCTTCCTCTGGCAAAGTCCTCCCTGCCTGAGCCCTACGACCAGGAGAGAGCCCTGTGACTGCACAAACTCCTCATCCTCCCTGCCATTCTTGCAGGTCAGACAGACAATTTGGCAGGTTTTGGTTGCAGTTCTTCCTGCACCCCAGGACAAAGCACCAAGCACAGGCAAACAGGCTTCCCACTCCAACCAAAGGGAACACCAGCATTTATGGCACCACTGGAACCAGTGTTCTGAAGCCTTATTTATTCAAAAAGAATCAGTTTCAGGTAGTCAAAACACTAAAATAAACCCCAAACTAAATGCATCTCCTCATGCTTGCAAACACCACACAAAACGAGGAAAGAGCAAGACTAAACATCATTAAATAAAGCACAAATTCAGCTATGAGTAGAAGTGGAAGAAAACTATGATCTAAATTCTTAAACAATGAAATACTCTAAAAAAGGAGTCTGAGAAATTAACTATTCTTTTATCAGAAGTTAATGAAGCTTACAGGCAGGAGGATAAATGCCAAGCCTGGAGCATGCATGCTGCTACCAATTAACAAAATGTTCCCTCCACTTCTAAACAGCTCATTTATTTCTTCTTGGATCCAAGTAAAACTTACACTAGTAATTTGAGGAAGGAATTGTGATTTGGAAGAAATGACAAGTTGCTAAAAACAATTGGTAGAGGGCAGGTAAGGTGTTTAAATTGACACCTGCAGGTCACTGTGGAGCTCCTGCTCTTCAGAGCCATGTGGCTTTTGTCCATTGTTTTTCCAGATTTTTCTTCTCCTGGTGCACTTCAGCTGAACACTGCCCTGTAGTTTTGTGATTCTAAAGCTGTGTTGAGTATGTGTGCATGCCAGGTAAAAGAGATGTGAGAAGGAGCTGAAATTTCAATCACGTGAAAGCAAAAGGGAAAAAAAAAAAGTCTGAGAACTAAAGGAGAGATGCTGAAACTCTGGAAGGCCAAAAGGGAATTATCCCTGACATTAGCATGTCATGCATCCCATGGAAGTCAGGAGGGACAGAAGGTACAGTTCAGGCCAAAACAGCCAGTTGCCTTCAGTGCACCCCAAAATGCTCAGGGATATGAGCTCCAGCAGGGCCAGGCTGCCCCTCTGCCCTGAGCACCAAGCATGTCCTTCAGCCCAGCACATGGAGCTTGGCAATTCCCACTCTCAAACACACAGGGTTCTCCCAAAATTCCCAAAGTACAACCATAAATAAATTCCTATTTTGCCCCAATATACCAGGTATTCAAACCTGGCAGTCACCAGAGCTAAAGATCATGCCAAGGTGAGGGGTTCCTAAAAGAGGCACAAGGCTTGGAATAGGAGACAGAAGAATATCAACTTGCAGGAGTTAAAATTTATATGGACATCCTGTTTCTCAGCTGAGTGTGGTTAATAATCTGACAGACTTCCTTGAACACACACAGCCCTGCCAACAAGAGGGGAAATAAACTGCTGGGTGCCCAGGAGGATGGGCAGGAGGAGGCCAGGGTGGCACAGGGGCAGGGACAGGATGGGCACCGTGCTCTGAACTGCTCCAGCCGCTTGGAAAGGCTCGCACAGGGAAAGAGGCAGAAGCACAGTCTGTTTTCAGTGGAAAGGAGCCATGGAACAGTGCATGCTTCCTTTTTCTTCCGTGCTGTGAACAAAGGAACGAACTCCAGACCCTGGCCTGGGCTAACAGCTACTCCTTCATGCCATGCATCTGCATAGATCTAATTATAAATGTAATCCAGCTATAATTAAAATTTCCTGCATGAATGACCATTCCATAAAGAAACCACCTTTTCCATTTCAGTTCAGTTGTTTCTGCAGCAGTGCAAATCAGAACCCCCAGCTCTCTCTGAAGGAGCCCGTGTGCTCAGCCTGAGCAGTGGAATTGTGGAATTGTGGCAGTGCCATTCCCATAAATCAGCACGGATCTCCTCCATGGAACGGGAGCCAACAGATGGCACCGGCAAACTGACTGCATTGAGAAAATCAACATGTTTATTTGGGAGCAAGACATTTCCTAGAACTGTTCCGAGGAGTCCTCCTGCTCCAGATTCCTCCAGGAAAACCCCCTGTAAACACTCCCTGGATGTCTTCTGCTGTGGATGGATGTGTCCTTGCAGCTCGGCCCCCTTTTCCCCTCAGCCTGGAAAAGGCTCATCCACCTGAATTCCTCTACATTTACAGTTCTGTGAGCTCAGGATCCCTCTCCTCTCCAGCCACTACAGCTACAGCCTTCCTGGGCTGACAACAGGAGCTGTCAGAAAGGCTGACAGGGAACAACTTCTCCTCCCAGCTGCTCCTGCCTGCCAGAAACACTTGGGAAGCTCAGGAACACGGCCTGTTTGGATTAAGCAGCTGCTGGAGGGGTAAAAAATCCCTCCCGTAAGCAGATACCGAAGCTGCACAGGAGCTTCAGGAGAACTCCAGAAGAGACCAGAATTAACAGAGAAAGGGGGAAAGCAGGGCAAGGATGTATCTACTGGAGATGATATGCAAATTGGCTACACGGAGAGGCACTTCACTGGCACATGGACACATGGCTGTGATAAAAACACACCGTGAACTCCAGGCTACTGCAGGTCATGTCCCTTTTGGGAGCTCAGCTGGACAGATGTCACCCCACAGCAATGCCACGTCCCATATGGACAGTCGGGTGGCAGAGGCACATGTTTGTCAGTGAAGCTGTCAGCACAAGCCTGCTGGTGTGTTCAGGGTCACCAAAAGAGAGCAATTTGTACAATTTTTACTCATAAGTGAACACTCGACATTGCAAATACCCCGACTTCTCTCAGTAAGCTCATGGCAGAACAGGGGCACCTCCTCCTCTGAATGAACTAACCACCAGAACCCACTTAGCTAAAAGTGATACAGCAAATTAAACTAGGCCATTCTGCAGCAAAATCAGTGGCTTCTGGAGGTGGCATAAATGCAAATATTGGCAGCAACTGAAAGCAGGAAACTGTGGATGAAGATGTGCACAGAGAAGCTGCATTTGCTCAGGAAGGAAGTTCTCACGTTGTCCACATCCCTCTGCACAATCAATGCAGGGACTTGTGTCTTGCACAGGGTGAAGAAAATACTGATGGTGTTATGAGAAAAGTCAATACACCCAAATCCTCTTGGCCTGCTGCAATGTTAATACCCAGCTTGTGTGAGCGCCGTGCTCTGCTGTGACCTTTCCTTCTCCCAGGGGAACAGAACCAGGATTTTAGCGACCAAAGCACAAACCTCACATTCACATCTACAGCTCAGCAAAGCAGCTACACCCAGGTAAGAAAGTCCCATCATTTCATGGCATGTACAGCAGCCTATGAACCTCACAGCCAGAGGAAACTCATCTACCACATCCTCGAGGAGCTCAGCCTTTACCACACCAATTCCTCCCTTTCCAGTCCTGGATTAACCCTGTGCTAGCAGCTGCAGCTTCTCTTTTCCAACAGAAGCCATCAAACAGGTACAAGAGGTGAGTGGCACTGCCTGGAACTCGCTGCTCACAGCAGGACCATTGGTGCCAGTTCAACTGGGATTTAATCCCAAATTCAAATTCTTTCTGTTCATATTCTGGAAGGTCCAAGGGATGACAGGTAAACTCTGGTGTGTTCAGCCACAGCAAGGGGGAAATGACATTCTGCAAGCTGTGAGCAAGCTTGGTCACACTGCAAGAGCTGGGCTTCCTGTGCTCTCCTCCACCTGTCACCCTCAGCTGGCATCCCAGGGCACAAACCCTTCCATGGAGCTTCTCCTCATTATTTCATCACCTTGGGCAACAGCAGGAAACAACAGAGAGACTCTGAGTTACCTCCCCTGGCTGACAGACACTGCATCAGAGCCCTCTGAACCCGGGGTGCTGGGATTGCAGAGAAAGGCAAGGGAAAGGGAGCTGGAGATGCCAATTAGATAAACAAACCATTCTGGTGCATGAGGAACCTCCCGCTGCAAACGGGAAGTGCTGTGACAGTGAGTTCCACAGAACAGCACCTCAGGCTGCAAACACTGACCTGGGAAGAGGCTGAGAGAAGGACAGGCCACAGGACCCCACACAGAGCTGCTGCTGGGCTGGGAAGAGCATATCCAGGATGTATGGAATGGTTACACATCCCCACAAAACCTGACGGCTGCTCAGTGAGTCCCCTGGGCCCAAGGCTGCCCAGGACTTCAGAGGACCAAGCAGTGACCAAGCAGGTCAGCCACCCACAGCTTAAGCACAGGAATCCCTTAAGCTACACCACATCCACCTCCAGCCTTTATCCTTCTTAATGACAAGATTTCCAGAGCTTTTTAGAGTTCTGGTCCCAGTCACTGCTGCCTTTTCCTCCTCAGCTAAAGAGACTCCACAGGATTGAGCCGAAGGCAGAGCAAGTCTCAGCAAACCAGCCTGCAGTAGCCACACCTAACCACCTCAAACATGGGCATGGCACAGCCACACCACTCCTGTCTCCTAAATCCCACTGGGTTCACACTGCATTACAACTGACCTCCCCATCTTTTCATTTCGCACTGTGTTACAGGAGAAAACCCCTCCAGCTCCAACAGTTTCAGCTGACATGTGTGCCAGTAATTTGTTTTTAGTTCAGAAGCCTTATAAAATTCTTGTAATGCTTTCCAGATGCAAGGCTGAGAACTTCATAGGAGTCAGAAAGTGAATTAGAGGTGGTACAGAATATTATTTATCCAATTGAGGGAAGAGAGCAAACAACACCCACAAATGCCAGCCTGCAGTGAGCACTGGTGCACTGAAATACATCCACGTGGCCATCCCCAGACAGCAAAAACTGTGTGTCAAGGCTGTCACTTCATCACACTCCTTCATACCTTGAGTATAAATGCAGAATATCTAAGGACCAGTATTAGAATTAGCTTAAGCCAAAGGAAAAGAAGCTGAGGTAAAAGCCAGGTTAAAGGTCTTTTTCCCCTCACACCTCTTCCTCAACTACTTTACATCTTGTTTCTTCTGCCTTGGGATTTTTGATCTAAATAGTGTCTTTATGGCAGAAATCAAAATCTCCCAAACCCCCAGAGTCTTCCCACAGCAGAGACCAAGATATTCAAAACCCTCAGAGCCTTTCTAAGGCACAGACCAAGCTCTTCTAAATCTGTGCATTCTCCAATCGGTTCACAAAACTCAAGTGCACATCAGAGCCCTCTCTGGTCACACCTAACCCCAGTGCAGGTGTAACACAACATCATACAGACACCAAATGGGAAAGCACTAGTAGGAATTCCCTGTAGGAATTCTAGTGGGATCCACCAGGGCAAAGAAGGAAGGCTCAGCCATGGACATGGCTGTGGTGCAGCCCCATGATCTGCTGACAGTCTGCAGCATTACATCCATGGGTTCCATGCAAATTAAAAGCAATCTTGGCACTTAGTACACAAAGACTGCACTTGCTAATTAAAACCGGTTTTTGAATGAGCTTAAACCAGTGCAGAACCTCATGGAGGTGCATTTAAATGGATGCAAACCAGTTAACTAACAAATGCAACGTGAAAAAGCAGATCCCGGTCACGTAAGCTCGACTATTCCATGGAGGAGGCTCAGATCCAGGCACTCTGACAGCAGATGGGAACGCTGCAGCTCTGCTTAGGCCTGACTGGACTCCTCATGAGCTACAGCTTGGCCTCCCAGGCACCTGCAGACAAGCAAAGCCAAGAGGTAAATCAAAATCTGGGAGGACACTTGCCCACCTTGGTCTCCTGTCAGGCCAGGTCAAAACACTGTGTTCAAAACACTCATCTTAATTGCTCTCCACTCAATTCAGCAGCTGAACTAAGGCGCTGCTGCCTAAACACCCCATAAAAACCAAATAAAGCTCAGTTTACCAATGCCTTGAATACCCATTTGTCAATATTAGGACAGCGGATGTTTGTTGTACATTACAACTGGTCCCCACGCAGACACCTCACTCCCAACACGTCCCCAGGTTGCTGCTGTACCATTTAAAGAATCAGAGTCACTGAGGTTGCAAAACCCCTCCAAGATCACCGAGTCCAGGCTGTGCCCCATCCCCACCTTGTCCCCCAGCCCAGAGCACTGAGTGCCACGTCCAGTCCTTCCCTGGACACCTCCAGGGATGGAAACTCCAAACCTCCCCGGGCAGCCCCTTCCAAAGCCTGACACCCTTTCCAGGAAGAAATTCCTCCTGATGTCCAACCTGAGCCTCCCCTGGCACAGCCTGAGGCCGTGTTCTCTCCTCCTGTCCCTTGTTCCCTGGGAGCAGAGCCCGACCCCCACCTGGCTCTACCCTCTTGTGAGGGAGTTGGAGAGGGCGAGGAGATCCCTCCTGAGCCTCCTTTTCTCCAGGCTGAGCCCTCCCAGCTCCCTCAGCTTCTGCTCATAGGACTGACACCCTTCCCCAGCTCCATTCCCTTCTCTAGACACAATGTCTTTCTTGCAGTGAGGGGCTGACAAAGAGCCATTGCTGCTGAAATTAGAAGCCCAGCAGTGTCCAGAGAAGTATTTTCCTCACCCACCTACTCTCCATGGGGCCAATATCCCACCCTGCTACTGCTCCTACCTGGAGCCAGAGCTGGAGGAAACCCTACAGAGCATTTACTCACGGGCACTGCTGGAGCAACACCAGCCTTCACGAGAGTTGCTTAGCAGCAGAGTTTTGGAAAAGTGCATGCAGGAAGAAATCTGTCACAGCAGGAGATGCAGCAGGAATGCTGCACGGCAGGGCCACAGCTCCTGCTGCAAACTGAGCCCCAGCAGAGACCTGCCCTGAGAGCAGAGGGGCTCAGAGACACGGAGGAGCCTCTTCGGAGGGAAAGGCCTGGCTCAAACATCAGTGGAAGTCTTTACAGGACTGCCAGGGTATTACAGCAAGCAGGTTTTGAAAGTGTTATTACAAGTTCCCTGGATTGTTATTTTGCCCTAACTCTGTCATGACCGAAAAATGCAAGTGATGAGGAAAAATAGAGCATTTCAGGTACAGAGCGTCCAGTCAGAGCCAGGTTTGAATTACTGGATTATAAAACAACAAAAGCTCAGAAAATAAGGAAATTTAGAAGCTGGTGTGCACGAAGTGATGTGTTAAGAACATACTGTATGTTGGGGTTTGAATATTTTTAAGGAATGTTTGCAATGTGAACATCACTATTCGGTCCAAGAGGTCTCCCATGAGGAGAGGGAATATCTGAACCTCACTCCTGTCACAAGCAGGGATTGAGCAGCCAGCACTGGGGCACCACAAGAGGTCTCTACAAGAGTAGCTATTTTTTAATGACAAAAAATGCTTATTTTTTGATGACAAAACCAACACACGCAGCAAGAGCACCTCTGGCTTGGCTCCCCAGCCTGCTGTGCACCACAGAAATCCTACTGCTGTGAACTGCAACCAGGAAAAACACCTGGCACTGCACCAGGACATGCAGCAGAATCACAGAGTCACTGAGGTTGGAAAAGACCTCAAAGATCATCCGAGTCCAAGCTGTGCCCCATCCCTACCCTGTCCCCCAGCCCAGAGCACTGAGTGCCACGTCCAGTCCTTCCCCGGACACCTCCAGGGATGGGGACTCCAAACCTCCCCAGACAGCCCCTTCCAAAGCCTGACCACCCTTTCCATGGAGAAATTTCTCCTGATGTCCAACCCGAACCTCCCCTGGCACAGCCTGAGGCTACATGCTCTCACCCTATCCCTTGTTCCCTGGGAGAAGCCTCCAGAGCCACAGGGAACCTTTGCACGAGCTTCCAGTTTATTTCCTGCGGTTCCACAAGGGTTAAAGCAAAGGACTTCTGGAAGACATTAAGCACCGATGTCTTGGCTTCCCTTCTGCAAACAGCAACAAGCTCCAGAGGAATCTGTCATCCCATATAACAATCCCTTTCACTCAGCCCCAGCAGCCTGTTCCTTCTCCTCACCACAGCCCCAGTGCAGTGGCTCCACGCTGGGCTCTCACACCGGACTGTGCCCACATTCCAGGGAGGAGCCTGTAATGGGCACTTACACCACGTGCACTTGGATTCACAAGTGTAATAACTCCTGGTTAGGAAAGAAGGCTGTAGGAATGTTAAATGTCACACTGGGATCACCACAGTACCACAGAAAATCTAAAGCAACAGATAAGATGGAAGGAATCGCTGTTCCTCTTCATCAGGTCAATTTGGGAATATGGTATTCTGGGCTCCAAAACAGACTTGCACAGATACTTTCCTAAACTTGTGTTGGGTCTTTTCTATGCTGAAGTGAAACTAGCTGGATATTCAAAATAAACCAAAACCAACAGCCACACATTGGGAGAAGAGGAATTTTTTTCCATTATCTAAGATTTCAGATGCATCCAATGCCTCTGTGTGCATCATCCTGCTGGTGGCAGGGACTGCAAACACTGCTCCCTCACCAGCATCTCTTTAACCACAATTAGGAGGTGATATTATCACCTTTATTTCTGGGATTATTTTTAAGGTGCCAATCACATTAACACTATGGCATGTGGAGCACACCGAGTGGGAAGAGGCCAAGATTTTGCCAGGAAAGCCAAGGGTAAAGGCAAACACCTGATCTAGATGATGTACTCAGGAATTTTTAGACGTTGCATTTGCAGCAGGAGCCTTTGTGCAGTTTGCCAGGATCAGATGGCAGTTTCTATGGGAACAAACAAGCAGTGGCCCCGTCACAAGATGTCTTATAAACAGCACTTTGGTGCAGCTTAGCATGGAAAACACCCCCTGCTCTGCATGGCAGGACACGGGACACCACAGCCCCAGTGCCAGGGCAGCCTGTGGATGGGTTTGGGATGGGAATCCATGGCTTTGCAAGACTCTACGAGCCAAGAGCATTCATGTAAATCCATGGCACCAACCCATTCCAGCCAGGAGAAAACACTCACCTCTGGGAAAGGTACAGCAATCTGGAGATTAGAAACACCGTAAGGGCTCAGCATTTCTCACCCTCCACACCAGATGTTACAGCTCAGGTTTCCTCCAGACCATTCACCCTCTTCCCCCCAAAAAACCATCCCGAGATCTACGGGCTGAACTTTAACCACTGATAAAGGCCTGGGGTCTCAGGGAAGTTTCCCATGCTGCAGTGTAGCCTAGCAAAGATGCTCCAGGTCGGGTTATCAGCTCAGGAGGCAGAACTATAATGATACACCCAAAGTACTTTCAGTACAAAGCCAACACAATCATTACACTCAAAATTATGAGTCCAGTCTTTGTGTGCACACAAGCTTTGGAAGGCTGCAGTTTACCTTTCACATTCTCCATCAATAATGATGTTTGCTATGTGCCACAAAACCCTGTCACCTGAGTCTGTGTTTGGCTCCAAAAGCAATAGAAATTATCAACCTAGTGATATACAATTTTTTAGTTCAAAACATCAGAATTTTCACCAGCCACAAGACTGCAGCAGAAAGCAATTTTATGCTCAAAACCACTGCTTCTATTTACCATCTCCACCCTTAAGTTAATTAAAAATCCTTCAATTAACTGATTTAGGGAGGGTTAATGTTATTTTCAGGAAGACCGGTTCCCCTGGGCCTGAAAACAACTGTGGCTGCCTCCAGCCCCCATTAAATAGAACATTTTCAGACTCAAAGGTTCCAGAGTATCACCACCCCTCACTCCAGAAGAGTTATGAAATGAAGTGGAAATTTTTAGAAAGAGAAGCCAAAAGTGAAACTGTAAGGAATGCAGCCTTCAACACATTAACCCTCAACAACCAAGATAAAACACATCCACGCCATGGAGAGTCCCGTCCTCACCCTCATCTTGCAAGTGCTTTGCAGGAGAAGCAAAACAAATTATGTCAGCTTTAACACCACGAGTTTAGCCCTAGTCAGGTGAGAGAACCACTGGCTGCCCTCAGCAGAAGGATGCAAAGGACCATGCAAGGTTGGCAACTTGGGTTCCATCATAAAGTCTGTCTTAAAATAAACTGATCTTCTACAGTGGTATTTCCCCTGAAGGGTGAAGGGGGGAATACCTGAGTAAAGTCAGGAATTTCCTCACTTTCAACAAGTGAAAAGCTCTCAGCTTGCTGAGGACAAAACACCCTTGTAGTTATTTCCACTCCCAGTGATGTCAGAACACAGAACCCGCCTCTCAGAGCTTTAGGAAGCTTCTGCTCCCCCCAAAACCAGAAAGATTTGCTTAAAATTTGAATTTGTTTCATAACAAAGCCAGCCTGGCAGAAGAATCTTCCACAGCAGGAACTGCACAGACCAACCTGTTAAAGAATCACCTTTCACTCGGGTGAAGAACTGAATTACAACACTAGAGAAGCCTACAAGCCACTTCCAACAAGAGTATCTGATTTCCCTTATCAGCAGAAATGACTTAAACCCACAGATAACACGCTCAGGAGCTGAGAACCTGCTTCAAAGCCAAAATATGAGACAGCCCTGGGTTCTCAGGCTGCACGGCACAGCACGGTGTGAGCAAAAGGGCACCCAGATGGGCACTGCCACGGGATGAGAGGCTGCCCAAGCCCCCCAGGAACCTGCCTCACGTGCAGGGCAGCAACCTGTGACAGATACTGGGTGTCACTTCACCGCCCAGGATGGATGCCATGCTCGTGGTTCACTTTCTGTGCCAGCTGCAGCACAGCACAGCTCCGGGAGTGAATCCGGGAACGGACGGGGCAATCGGAGCTTCCCACTGACCACCCCGGCCAAGCCCCGGCCTCCCAAATGTCACACACGGCCATTAGCCCCAGGTTGGTGACAGCACGTGGCAAAGGGCCAGCAATCAAACAGCAATGGGTGTCACTCTCATCCCTGCTGCTCAGTCAAACTGATTCCAACAGGCAGCACCGAGGGCTCGGGTGCCTGGAGACTTTCTGAGGGGGATTCTGCCCTCAGCACCCTCAGCCCATGTAACCAGGGCCGTGCCCCAGCTCTGCAACTTAAAGCAGGGGACAATGGAGTATTTTTGGAGTACAGACACTGCTATTTTGAAGGCACTTGAGCGCTGTAGTACCCAAATTCTAATTGTGGCTGCAGCTTTGCTTTGCCACCGTAAATCCTGTTCCGAGGGAGTAAGACAGCAGCCAATACATGAGCGTAGGCATTGCACAACTGGGCTTCTACAAGCACTTGGTGTGAAGAATAATGTTCTTAAAAGATTTAAATTCTAGGGAATGTTTAAATACTGAAGAGTAAACACTGAGTCAGAGACATGCACTAAATACAGGTAAATGCAGCAGGGGCACGTGGAAGCAAAGCCGCAGCCTGGAATTCTCTCAATGCCTCTCCTTGTACAGGGGAAATTCAGGGCCCACAGAGGACAAAGCCTCTTTCATATGTGCAGAAACTGAAAGAAAACAAAAACCAAACAAATGCAGCCAACCTACAGATCCGTTTGGGGGTCTTAAACCAAGTGAGCAGCACACAACTTTGCGTGTCTGAATTTTGGGTATTTGAGCCATTTCACGTGTATAAAACCCAAATCAGGCAGAGAGTACTTACAGCTCACGGGATCACTGAGTAGCAGCAGCACAGAGAAGATGGGTCAGTGACCACTGCAAACATCTGGGGAACCACTGTGCATCTCTGGGAGGTGACTCAGTGTCTGTGACCAGCACTGCTCCCTTCCACACACGTGCACCAGGCTCAAAACACATTGCTTTGCCCATGTCACACCATTTCCTATTTCTTCCAAGCAGCAGGTCAGGACTCACGGCACCAGGACACCGACAACACATTTCCATTTGCTCTCAGCAGACTGAAAATATTTACTTTCACAAGCACAACTGATGTGCTACTAAATCATTGCACTTAGCCTCAACCTTACAGTACAGCAAGGTGCACATAAAAGAACTACATATTGAGGCAACTCTCTACCTCAAACAGCCACAAAACACAGGTTTTCCTTGCCCATTTCTGATCCCAAACTACCCTTCCCAAAGTGCAGCAGCAGGAACTAATGGTGTTTGGCAGCATCCAGTGGGAACCAGGAGCACGGAGCTTCCGAGCACATCATGGCTTTTGTTAACCCCTCACACAGCCCAACTGCTACTGCAAAACCAGCCCCAGGAACCATGGCACAGGCAGAAAGCATAGCTGGGAGACCACAAAATCTCTGAGCCTTCAGAAACAACATGGGTCAGTCCCAGGCAGGGCTTTCCCAGCCAACCCTTTTCCCTGTCTAGGGCCTGCACATCCCTGTCCTGCTCCATGTCCCAGCAAAGCTCAAACCACTCTCATCCAAGGGATTTTTGCCTCCTCAGAAGGGAAAAGGGACCATAGATAGTTCTCTGCAAATTTGGCAGGCCATGTGGGAACTGATACAGCCATGGTGGGCAAGCTGGAGCCAGGAGAACAGTTTTGGCTCCTAAAGTAGAAGCCTGAAAAATTGGAAGCGGCGCTCCATTTGTTTAAATTACCTTCTGAAACCATGCTCCATATGTGGGAATAAACAGTCACTCTGGTAGCCCTAAATACAACCAGGAGTAAATTGTTCCAAGATGCACATCTGCACTTACCAAAGATCAGACAGATGGGCTGCCAAGGCAGGGCTGCATTTCCCTTACAGGACTTTTTTCTTTTTTGTCTTAAGAACTCTTAATTGAAAATGGCAGCCCAGAAAGGTGCTATGTATGGAGCAGACCACCATCACCCTGCCTCATCAAATAAAGGCCTCAGTCTGTCCTGCTGCCTTGGAACCACAGAACTGTTTAGGCTAGAAAAGCCCTCTAAGGTCACCAGCCCAACCACACTGCCAAGGCCACCACTAACCTGTCCCCTGTGTCCCCAGCTGCCACATCTACATGGCTTTTAAACAACACTTTCCCAGCTCCACTGCCTTTCTTTCGCTCCAGCATCCCAGTGCCACTCTGAAAGCAGCTTCTTGTATTCCTGCACATCCACAAAACACAGCAGAATTCAAAATTCCAAGTACAGCTGCAACTTGGAAGTGACTGATTTCCTTATCATAAGGACAACCAGAGTCCCATCTTGAGGGCAGGATCTCCACCCCGGAGAGAGCCTGCCCCATCCTTATGGACACAAAGCCAAGGGAGGGCAGGTTTTTACGTGGCCTGTGGATTCCAGCACCACCAGCCCTCTCCCCTGGGCTGTACAGTCGGAGGGGATTTCAGCCAGGAGCTCATACTGTACAGCTATCGAATGACGTGTCCAGTAAAACAAGCTGCCTGCCTTCTAAACCTGGAGTATCACAAGACCACTACATAAATGTCAGGCCTGGGAGCTCAGCAGTGATCACAGCACACTCAGAGCACAGCCCTGCTCAGTGGCCAAAGCACAGGATGTGCCCCAAAACCTGCAACTGATTGAGCACACAACCTCTGCATCCAGTCTTCTTTTTGCTATCCAGTCCAGTCCAGCAATCCAAACACCACCTTCTTTAGTCACACTCGATATCAACATTTACCCAAATTATTTCCTTGCTTTCACACCCAGGGAAGGGTCTGGAGAGTCAGTCCTATGAGAAGCAGCTGAGGGAGCTGGGGGGGCTCACCCTGGAGAAAAGGAGGCTCGGGGGGACCTTCTCACCCTCTCCGACTCCCTGACAGGAGGGGGGAGCCAGGTGAGGATTGGGTTTTGCTCCCAGGGAAAAAGGGACAGGAAGAAATGGCCTCAAGCTGTGCCAGGGGAGGCTCAGGTTGGACATCAGGAGGAATTTCTTCCTGAAAAGGGTGTCAGGCATTGGAAGGGGCTGCCCAGGGAGGTTTGGAGTCCCCATCCCTGGAGGGGTTCAGGGAAGGACTGGATGTGGCACTCAGTGCTGTGGGCTGGGTGAAAGGTGGGGATGGGGCACAGTTTGGACTCGGATGATCTTGGAGGGGTTTTGCAACCTCAGTGACTCTGGTTCTGTGAAATACTGACTGCTTGGCCTTAGGGAGCTGATTTACACCTTAACTGCATTCTTCCCCTCCAGCACTTTTAACCACCCAGGACACCTGCAACAGCTGAATGCCAGGGAAAATGGTGATATTAAAGGAAAAAAATAAAGAAATCAGGGCTGTATAAATGTTCCAGAGTAGCAATCCCTGCATGAGGCTGCAGAGCCATCCATGAGAGCTATGCAGCTCTGCTGAACACACACTGAACCAATTACACAGGAGCCTCCCAAGACCCACACAACCTCGGGAGCTATCACATTATAGATCCTTATGTAAGGCACAGTGACGTAAATCCAGGCTCCCTTGACACACAGAGGGTGTGAGATGAGCGAGCCTGCAGGAATTTCAGATCACATTTCCCATCTCCCCTATTCATTCATTTGTATCATTTGCCATGACCTTGCTCTCCAGGGACATATATTACCAGAAGGAGATAAATGAGATTTCTATTAATTTGAACTATAGCAGCAAGACACTAAAGGCACTGTCTCACAAGGCTGATGAGTATTTTTTCTATCTTTAAATGCAGATTAAAAAAATGCTTATTTACCAACTGCAGGAGTAGGCACACTAACAATCATTGCTCAGTACCATCTCAATGGTACTGAGGAGAGGAAAGGGTCCAGCAGAGCTGGCACAGCCAGATACCTGTGTGGTGCAGGAGATCTTTGTCTCTGCAGAACTGAGCTCTGTCATGTTAGTTTGACTTTCTATGATTCAGGTACAAAATGAAAATGAGTTTCTATTCTAGCACGTACCAAAAATTCCTTAAATGCAACAGCTGCCTCAGGGAAAACAAGAACTTTTCCCTGGTAATGGAATGTGGTAAAGTCTCAGAGAATAAATAACAGTGACATCTGAGATAACTATAATGGGCCAGGGCCATTACATTCACCATGTAAAGAAGCCACGAGCCTGCTGGGGAACAAGTCACTGCCATCAGCAAGGATCTACAAAAAAGGATTTCCTACAACCCATAGCTCCAACACATCCCATTCCTCTGTTCATTCCCACACACAACAGGCTTGGAGGTCAGACTATAAAACCTGCTATGACTTGATCTGCACCCTCAGATCACACAGCCTGTGCATCCCAGGGAGCTCCAAAAGACAGGCCCATCACCCCAGCAGGACTAACAACTTGGAAATGCTTACAATTCAAGAAAACTTCTACATTAAGAAGAGTTAAAGTTCAAATAATGGTTTCACAGCCTAACAGAGGTACACACAGCTGCAGGGGAGCTCGCAGGGGTGATGGAGCCTAACAGTGCTCACTGGGCACAGCAGTGACTGGAGCCAGGGGACAGGAATGTCACCAAGGAGCAGGACACGAGCTGTGCTGGGCAGTGCACAACTACCATGGGCACAGAGCACTTCAGCCCTGCCAAGCTGAAATCATTCCCAGCTTACTGTTCAGGAACAACTAGTCCAGGCAGCACAGCTCACCAGTGCACAGACAAACACAGCTGGAAAGCAGCCCGGGAGCCAGCACGGTGCTCCAGGAGCAGGAAGATGTGCCTGCTAAGGAGCAAGACAGGCAAGCAACTCTGAGATAAGGTGTACACTGAGGGCAGTTTCACAACAACCAAGAAAAAAACAACCCCACATCAGCAAGTCTTGGGGAACAGCCTGGAATTATCTCCCAGCAAACCTTCTGGGATACAGTCATCTCCACAATCACACCACAGCCATACAGGCTCTCACTCTGGCAGCTGTGAGACTGAGCTGTGCTGCTCATACAGAACATGCCTCATTTCTGGGCAGCAGTTTTGCAAGCTGCAACTCTCCAAGGAGCGGCTCTCGAGGGATGGAAGCAGGAACCACGCTGCAGTGATGGCACTCCACCACAGACTGGCACAAACTGCCACACAGCCCCAAGCACTGGGCCACAGCTAAATGCAAAACCAGCCCATGTGCTCAGCACAGCCCAAACAGAGCTGCTGTCGAGGCAAAATGAACAGCAGCACAGCACCTCAGCAGGTGAGGATCAAACTGCTTCCACCCCGAGCCTCTGCTCTCTCCTTCCCCTCACACCCATTCTGTGTCCTGCTCTCTGAGGGGAAGCTGGTGAGCTGAGGGTAAACAGCTCTGCTCAGTCCCTCTGGGGAAAAAGAAAGAAAAAAGCTTTCCAACGTCACTGAAATGGAATGTGAGGGAACCAAGTGCACTTGTAGAGGGAGAAAAAGGACAGCAACACACTGCAGTGTGCCTGTGCACAGTGCTTGGGGTGGAAGACACACACACAGAGCATCCAGCAGTGCATCTGCTAAAGATCCCTTCAGCTCCGAGGGTCTGAAGAGATATTTTGGTTCGTAGAAAAGTTATGTTAATCCAATGAATCATTTGATAGGAATGTACAGTCATCCCAATGCAATGGAAAATGTAGAGATTCGAATGTTCGATGTACGCATCCAGCAAAGGTTAGGGAAACACTTCTTCCAAAGGCATTACTCATCCCTGCCTCGGCTGCACATCCCTGCAGAGGTGTGCAGGAAGGAGGAAGAGCAGCATCAATAACTTATCAGCTGCAGAACAAAAGAACCAGGTAAGAGCCATACAAAGCAGAAAGCAAGACCTAAACCCCCCCAAATGGAGTCTCTGTGCAGCAAGGCCACCTCCCTGTCACTGCATCTCAGAGTGGGTGACATGAGGCAGCTCTGCCCCACTCCTACTGCATCCCAAGTCATGTGTGGAATGGTGGGACTCACCCTTTCACAAGCATTATGAGAAATTCCCTGCCTCAAAGGGCTGACAGAGGGTTTGCTGAAGTGCTATTTACCTAAGGAGAAAGAATAAAAGAGTGCAAGTGTTGGTTGGAAACAGCAGGAATTCTGTCTTACACACAGGCTTTCCTGGAGTCCTAAAGCTACACAAGCCATTCAGTCACAGATGAGAATCTTTGCAGTGGCTGTTTAAGAAAATTAATTTAGATGTGAAGCACCACTGCAACCCCACAGACAGCCCATACTTTGCTCAGCAGGGGCTTATTGACAATGCCATGACGTTTTATGATGTCAAAGGTAACAGCACACAAGCAGATGATTCCCTCCCACTTCCCAAGCTCTCCACACCACTATTCCACAGGAAGTCTGGAAGACAGGCAGTGGATTCACCCCGACAGGAGGTAAGCTGGAATCTCTCCCATGCCACACACCCTCCCCAAACCCCTCCTCAACTGCACTCAGCTCTGTTGAGAAGCAACACAAGGAAAAGAGCATATGGATGGATCCAAAGCTATTCTGAATCACTGCTGGCTGCCAGCAGACATATTGCTATCATTAGCCTCTAGCTCAGTCGCAAGATTTGTTTCTGAAAAGTCTTTGAGCCAACAGATTATATAAAGCTCAGACCCTTCCTCTTCCACACGAGCTGATAGTCTCCTCACTGGGTGACTGGTGTTTGCAAGGAAAACATTCATCCCTGCACAGACAAGGAAGATGCAGCTAATCACAACAACTTCCCTGGCCAACAGTCAGTGGTGCAGCCAAAGCTGGCACTGCCACACACTGCCTGATTACAGGATCACAGAACAGAATCCTAGGATGCTTTGGGTTGGAAGAGACCTTAAAGCCCATCCAGTGCCACCCACTGCCATGGACAGGGACACCTTCCACTATCCCAGGTTGCTCCAACCTGGCCTTGAGCATTTCCAGGGATGGGGCAGCCACAGCTTCTCTGGGCACCCTGTGCCAGGGCCTCCCCACGCTCAGAGTGAAGAATATCTCCCTAAAATCTAATCTAAACCTGCTCTCCGTCAGTTTGAATTCATTTCTCCTTGTCCTGTCACTCCAGCTCCTGATGCAGAGTCTCTCTCTGGGTTTCTTGTAGCCCCTTCAGATCCTGGAAGGTGCTGTGAGGTCTCCACTTCACCTTCCCTTCTTCAGGCTGAACAGCCCCAACTCTCCCAATCTGTCTCCACACAGGAGAAGCTCCAGCCCCCTGAGCAACTTCATGTCACTCCTCTAGACTCACTCCAACAGTTCCATGTGCTTCTTGTGCTGGCTGACCCCACAGCCCCACAGAACTGCTCATTAAGTCATGAGTACTTGTAAATAACTGCAGGTTCCTGCCGAGGGTTCTCTGTATCTTTTATCTAAACAAAATGTTACAGGACCAGGCTTGTTTTATGCAATAACACCCTTGCAGCTTCTACTCCTGACAGCAAGTGAGCAGTTAGTTCTGCACTCCTCTCCTGGCTTAGCTTTTTCACCTTTTACAAACCATGGCCAAAAAAAAAAATATATATATATATGTTCTGTCTTCTGAGCTGTGAAGTAAAGAACCCCCTTTTACTTTCTTTATTAACATATAGCAGGACTGCCCCCTCAGATTCTGATAAACTCCTTGTGGTTTAAAACTTTACTGGAAATCAGGCTTTCTACCTTGCTAGTTTTTCATATTACTGTCTCTCATTAAGCAATTTAGATACCAGAGTAGTAAATCTGAAGTGAAAGGTAGGTTCTTAATCACAAGATCTAAACAACACTGGTTTTTCATCAGCTCGTAACTCCTGATAACTACCTCATTTTCTGGTCAAAGCTGTCTCACACTGCTTTATCTTCACACCTTCGGGTGTCTGAAGGAGGTCAAACAAACACACTGTAGTTTCCTCGTAGAAGACTGGTAGTAGGGGACGAGATGCATTAATTCCCTAAGATCTGGGAACTCACCTGTAAATAACCAAGGTCCCTGTCCTAAAAACAGCCTAAAAGAGGCTGTGCAGAGGCAAGTGCAGAAGCCCCAGTGGTGGAGAAGCACAGTGAGCCATCCCAGCACACCCCCAAGTTACTCCTCAGAAACTCACTGCAGCTCGAGATGTGCTTCATCCAGCAATTCTTAACACAAAATACATAAACAGTCCCTGGAGCACAGATGGAAGCTGATCCCTATCCCCTCCCAGGGGAGTTCCCTCATCACTAAACTACAAAATCATGTTCTCTCTTGCTTTCAGCCTTTGATGATACAAATCTTACGTTCCTTCCTACACAGGGCCCCGGTTTCAACTTGAGAGGCAGAGCCTCTCCTCCCTCCTCAGCCGGGAGCTCGGAGACTTGGGCACTCTCAGAGCTGGAGTCGGGGCTGCCCCAAGGCTGGGGGAGATGCCTGGTACTGCAGCCAGTGCCATGTCCCACCTCCCCTTCACTCACCTACAGGGTTTGGGGCTCCTCTGCCACTGATGACCTGGGGTGCAGCTCACGAACCCACACAAGACCACAGCAGCACTCACCCACCCTGCCTGTGGATTTGCTCTTCCCACCAGGGCAGGGTGCTGAAGGAAAGGCTCAAGCCTTTTCTCCCACAGCAAATCACAGCCATACACCAGCATTTTGCCACAGTTTTCTTTTCAGGACTCCCACCCCAACTGCTTGTGACCTCCTGCACGTCTGGAAGTCGGGCCCAGCCAGGTGCCAGGGTGTGCTGAGGGACAGCAGTACTGCCCAGAGGCAGCTGGCAAAGCTCAGAGCTGACACCTGGGCCCTCAGGAAGGCAGAGGAAGAGCTACCAAAGAGCAGAGGACAACTGTGCCCACAGAATTTAAAATACCCCTCCTGATCCTCCCTCAGCTGCTGCACAGCTCAGTCCAGTGTCCCATGAATGAGGACAGGGAATCCCCACTCCAGGTACAAGTGAAGTGCACACAGTTCATGTGCTTCAGGTCACAGAAGCAGCAGATCTTGTAGCTTGAATCATACTTTTAAAAAATCCAATTGAAATTCAAGCTCTTTCACAGCCTTGTACTGCAGCTTCCCAGAGTTCTCCAGCCGTTTGTTCTCTCCAGGGAAGACAGATAGGTTGCCAACCAAGAACTGCACTGTGGGATTAGCCAATGTTTATGAAGTGCTTTAAAGATTAGAAGTGTCACCTATGTGCTAAATATTTCCCTGGCACTATCAGCTTGAACAGCAACTCAATATCTTGTATCTGCTCCTGCTGATCTTGAGCCGGTTGCCGAAGGCGTCACTCAACTCAAATTCCAACCACTGTGTTTGGCACTAATTCCAGGGGCGGCTTCAGACATATCACAGGAGAGGACACAATCAGGGAACCACTTAAACCCTAACTTCTGAGAACTACTAGCAGGGTAATGACAGTAATATCACCAGGAGAGGCTTAGGGATTTATGTTTTTACAACATTCTCATACGTGTGCCTGAGATGGAACACTTTGGAACGAAGCCCAACCGTGCGGAGAGAGGAACCTGCTGCCACTCACCCAGATGGAGCTGCCTGGGCAATGCCTTCCATGAAAAGGTACTTTGTACCCATCAGCATGACAGGAGCTCAACGGATCCCAATTCTTCCATTCCTCTAAAAGCTCTTTTCAATGCTCTTGCAGTATCTGGATTAAGAAACTTTGAGCACACAGGACAGCAGCACAGCTATCTGTGCCATACACACACACCCCAAACAGCAAGGATACACTTATTTTCCTTTCTTTCTTCCTCTTGTTCCCAAGTCATCTAAATTTCTCTTCCAACTAAAACACACACAGCCTGTGTCAAGACCTTCTCGCTATCCCCAGTATCAGAGAGCCAAGGTGTAATGTTCAGCTGGAAATCTCTTCTTCCCATTCACACACCTTTTGTTGCCCATATTCCATCCACCTTCTGAGGACTTGTACCACATATAGGTGTAGAAACATCCAAAATGCAGAGCTCACCCTTCCCTTCAGCCTGTGGGTTTCACCAACAGCAGCAGAATGCAACAACTACTATCAAGCAGTCAGAAAATGAAACATTCACTTCCAAGAGTTTACTCCGCAATGGAGAAAGAAAGAAACAAAGCTGGAAATCCCTCGTTTTATAAACAACAGTCGTCTGAAAGCACTGTCAATAGGAAGTTGTTGCTCTAAACTGTGTACACATTTGGCTCACAATTTGCCAACAATGAGGAAAATGAACTCCACGGAAGGATTCCCACACTGTGAGCTCAGTGCTGTCACCTAAATGGAAGCTGCCAGGGCCAGAGCAGCCAGACCACGCCAGCAGGATTTGTACCTTTGTGTAGGGGCACAACTCCCTTCCCAGCCTTTCCAGCTCTGTAACTCTTCCATCAGCCACATAAGTGGCCAGACAGACCCAACAGGGTCCAGCAGTCCTGTGCCTGGGCTGTACCTGCCCTGTGTCTGCTGAGGTGACCGTGCCACCCACCAGAGACACAACCACAGGAAGCCCAAGGACAGAGGGGCCACCACAATGAGAAATGTTATCCAAAGCCAAAACAGTGTCACCAAAACAGTGTCACAACACTTGCTGCTCAGTGCTGGGGCCAGAGGCCAGGCAGCTTCTTAATGCTTACTCAACACAAACAGCAGGAGAGCCAGCAGCAGTGCTCCTCAGGCAGGTGCTCTGCAGCCCAGGAGGGCTGTCACCCCCTAAGGGTGACTGGGATGGACCATGGCAGCTGAGGTGACAGTGCTTTTCTCACACGTGTAGTGGTGTGACAGAAAGGCTGGAGGCCCAGCCAGGTCCCTGCCAGAGGTGCCCTGCTCAGGATAACCCCTGGATAGCACAGGGGTTGGACTGGCACAGGTCGGTGTGGCTGACAGCTGCCTCCGACTGGAGCTGACTCACCCAAGTCACACATCACACTTACTCCAGCCCTGAATTACGAGGACTCTGAAAACTCAAACAAACCTCCCATGACACTGCCATTCCTGCAGAGCCTCTCCTGTGCAAAGCTCGCTGAAACTAAAGGATAAAAACAAACAGAAGACCGAAACTGCTATTCAAAATCTTGAAACTCATTTAAGATAAAAGAAGAGCTTAGCAAAAAAAAAAGAAAAGCAATCTTAATCACCATTTTAATTGAGTGGATATTCCTATTCTAACAAAACCATTAGAACCCATCCTAGCACTGGATCTTGCCACTAGACTCAGATGTACAGCTGAGGTTTCCACCTGAGAGGAGGTGGAGGCACCATGGGAGACTCTGCAGAGCAGCTTTTGTTCTAGGACCCAGCGAGGAAAACATCTGCTCAGCCCAAACCACTGCTCCCTCCAACTCGATAGGATCTGACCTTGGAGGACAGGAAGCAAGCTTTGTTCCAGGCAGCAGGGAAGGCAGTGCTACCACACAACGACTGCGCAGGTTTGGGACTTTGGAGACCTGCAGGTGGTAAAACAAGAAGCATTTGCTGTTCACCTCAGACACGTAACTGCTCAGAGCAGCCGGGGTGCCTCTGCAGAGCTGCTCTTGTTTGGACAAGCACGTTTGCTCTGGTGACTATTTGAATGATGATTCACTCCAACAAGCCAGGGCACCCTACCACACACAGCCCCGAAGTGCTGACTTAGGGCTTGGGATGCAAATCCGGCAGGAAGCAGCGCTTCCCAACCGGGGCCACTCAGGCCTGGTTACTGCTGCCATTCCCCTCCTCCAGCTGCAGTCCCCCGGCCTTGAGGATGAACCCAAAGAGAAGGTTACAGGAATTATCAAATTGTGTAAATTATTCTTGCTCTCAGAGCACTTGTAAAGTTGCTTTTTTTTTTTGGCTTTTCAGTATTTGTGGTCTGCAAAACTGACTGGTCTTTGTGTGCCCCTGAGGGGTTCATGGCAGGTGGGGGCAGGACACTTGCCCAGCACCCCATCCCTGGCTCAGGAATGCTGCCCAGCACCCCATCCCTGGCTCAGAGGCGAGCCCGTGGCCACCCTGCTGGTGGCACTTCTCCAGCCACTTCCACTTTTGTCTCCCCAAGCATGTGAGAGTCACAACCCGTGACGAGCCCGGCAGTAATTGCCATATCGATTTCGACGCTCCTCGGGCCAGAGCAAGGGCTGTAACTGTAAACCATAAACCTTTTAATATCCCGCTCAATTATGAGGAAAACAACTCCTGAGCAGCAGCACCGCAGGAGCATCATTTGGAGCTGCTGCTGTGTATTCCACCACGGCCTGGGGCCTGGCTGGGGATGGCCAAACCACCCAGGGAGTGTGTTGAGAGACACTGCTGGGGGACAGAAGCAGAGACAGCTCTTCCACGTGTCACTGATGTCAGTGCTGCTCAACCCCCTTCCCTCTGACCTCACTGAAGAGCTCAAAATGCTGGAACACACAGAATGAGAAGATGGATGAGCAAACTGATGGTGTGCCATAAGAACGTGATCTGGTGCTTGTGCAATCCGTGGGATGTTCACAAATTCAAGAGAAAGAGCCCCAGAATTAAGCAACTCTGTTGGGCACTGTCACATAAGGCAGCATTACAAACTCCTGTTATTTACAAACAGTTTCAGGAAAAGAAAAACAATCTGAATGACTGTTAGGCATTTATAAAACATTCCCATCCTCTGTAGCCTTCCAAAAGCATAAAAACATAGCATCATACTGAGTTGCAAGGGACCCACAAGGATCATCAAAGTCCAATTCCTTGCCCTGCACAAGACAGCCCCAAGAATCCCATCATGTGCCTGAGAGTGTTGTCCAAACACTTCTTGAGCTCTGGCAGCCTTGGGGCAGTGACCACTTCCCAAGTCAGATGCTTTGCTTACACAAGCATGAGATGGGCAGAACCCACTTCTAATCCCCAACTCCAAATCCTGAAGCTCATCATTACTTTACCAGCCCTTTACATCAAGTTCTCTCGCCCAGGAAAAGGGCAGGTTTGGGGAGACACTCAGCCTGGAGAAGGTTCCCACCTTGCTCCACACAGACTTGACCCGCTTTTGTCTCGTCCTGCTGTGAGCAGGGCTTTGTTGCCATGGTGAAAGCTCTGATACGTTTAGATTTCCCACTAATTTCCTGCTGCACTAAAGCGACCGATGCTTTGCACCTCACTGCTATGGGAGAGCCACAGGGAACCCCAACACCCCCACAAACCAGGAACAGATTCATCCACGTGCCACTCACTCTGCCAGCAGCACATTTTAAGGCAACTTTAGTTACACCTCATAGGTAAAATCTCTCTTGCCTCACCTAGATCAGGACTAGATACTCCTTTATGTTGTCTCAGGACATGCAAGACTTGACATGCTCCAGAGGAGTTTATCTTGCATCCTAACCCCATTTGCCTTTTAGTTAAGCCCTACAAGAGGTCTGATCATTATTCAAACAGGAACTTGACAATTTAGTGACCCTCATGATTAGGGGCTGCATCCCACCCTCACCTTAAAAAAAGCTGGTACGGTTTCAAATTCCAGACTGCAGTTCCAGAACTACCACATTTTCCTTCGAGTTCACATGAAGGAACTAACTTCACACCCGAGTCAAAACAAGGATCCAGTTGTGTCTGTGGAACCAAACTGGGACCAGCAGCACACACACACACACGAGGGAAAACAGAGACTAAGGCCCACACTGTCAGCAAATGACTCAGAAACTGCACAAGCGCCCACTGAGTGGGAAAATACCTATAGTCAGCCTTCACTTTTGTTTTACCATGTAATGGGAGTCTCAGCTTGGATGAAAACACACGAGTGTTTTGTTCTGACTAAGCACAGGTTTCCCCGTGCACCTCAGCTCTGCCAGGGCAGTGGGCACACAACACCCATGCTGCAGCAAGTAGGGAGGGAGCTACTCTGATTTCCTTCTCCACCAACTCTGCATTTTGTTTCTAACATAAACCAGCTGAATTAACCAGAAAAAAAGGAAAAGTCTTTATTTTTTTCTATCTTACACTTCCCAGAGCAGCTCAGGGGAAAAACAACCTCTGTGGAAGCCAAGTATTAAGATCCTTCTAAAGAGAATGAATCAGAATGATTTTTATTGGTTTCCAATGAGATTGTGCTTGAAAACAAACAGTTGCTGTACGACTGACAACCCCCTCACTGTGTCAGAACGCCGGAGATGTGAGAACATAGATGGGCTTTGTACAGCTGAGAACATGTTCCTTCATGGCTGCTGGGGAATGATGCTATTTGATTAATGGTACATTTCCATGTGCAAAAAAATAAGAGTACGAGCTAAGCTGTATCATAATCAGTTTTGTGAGGGGAGTGGGGGGAGCCCTACGACCTCCAAAACTGCTGAAAGCCGTTCCAGCCTTGGAGTGAAGAAGGCACGATTACAACCAGAGCTTCCCACAGAAGGGCACCATTGTCTGCTGGCCACCTGGGAAGGAGAAAACCTGCCATAAATCACAGAGCACATGAGCCTTTCCCTGTCCCAGGCAGGGCAGAGGCCGGGATAATTCCCGGCAGCACAGGCTGCCCAGAGCCCGTCTGTCAGCAGCACTCCAGGCAGGCTGATAACCTTGACAGAGCCACTTGCAAGATTACAGCCCAAGGATTTCCTACAAGCACATCTAGAGAGGAAAGACTAAGTACCAAGACTAATACTTTTCATCTTCAGCTGCTGCCAGGGCTACGAGCTCAAACCAAAATTTGGGGCACGCAGAGACACGGTCACACTGTCACAGAGATTGAAAAAGGCAAGCACTGATGGTTTCAGCTGAAGGAAAGCACAAACATCTTTGTAGGGATTTAGACACAGAGGACAAGAGGCATTTTTTCCCTTAATTTCTTCACTGTCATGCAGTCCATATGCCAGAAAACCTAACCAGCTATGCCTACCTGGCAAGGGTAACCTGCACATCAGCACTGCTCCAGACTCCTGCAAGAGCAGCACGACACCTGAACAGACTGCATCCTTCCATCCCAGACAGAAACCAGCTCCAATTAGGATCACTGCTGCAATTCAGCATGTTATCTGATCACACTTCACACACAATGACATACAGCTTGTCAACTTATCCCTTCCATTAAAAACACTTCATGTTGTGAAATGCTACAATTAGTTTTTAGGCATCAGCTTCAATCCAGCTGCCTTTGCCCAGAAGCAAGAAGCCTCAGGGCTCCCAAACACACCATCTCCTGAAAGGGGTCAGAAACACACGTGGAAGTACCTGATGAGCCTGAATGCAGGCAAAAAATTCAGAAACACTTCAGGCTACATCACAGCAGATCCCGAAGCCTTAAAAAAACTCCCTGTGCCTGCAGTGCAATGGCCATGGGTCTGTCACACGCCCGTCCCTGATATCCTGCATGCACGATCCATACATATTCCTGCACATAACACTCCCTGCAAGGCAGAGGTTACCAGGAAAAGACACAGCTGAAAGCCCAAGTCAGCCAAAGAACCAGAACAAGCTGAGCCTGACTTGTTTAGGTAAAGAAAAACCTGGAAAAAACGTGTCTTCCCTTCTGCTTCAGAAATCCACATGCATTTTCCCAGCCTTGAAAACACCTCGCTGCATCCCTTTCATTCAAAACTCCTTCCAATAGGACCAACCACATTTTAAAAGTTACTGGAAGGAGACAAGAAACATCCATCTGCTTGCTGAAAGGCAGCAGACGCACACAGCCTCCAAATCCAGACTTTAATTGAAACACTTTAATCTGCTGCCGCGGCCCCGCATTCCCTTTATTCCCAGCAGTGCCGAGGCGTGTGCTGGGCTAATGGAGCCCTGACAGTCGTCCTGGGCCTGGCTCCCTGACAAACCACTCCGGCCTCCCGCGCCGGGCCCACAGTCACACGCCGATACCCCACAGACTCCTCTTCTCCTAAACCATCTTCCAAACTCGGTAATTAATGCACTATAACTGCAGCAGATGCTTTAAGGAGCTGAAGGCAGAGCCAAACCGTACAGGAAAGTGGGAAATGTCAAGGAGATGCTGAACTGCAATGAAAACCCCCAATTGGGCTGGCAATAAGTCACCTCCTACACTGCACAACACCCAAGTGCAGGTCAGTCACCTCATCCACCTGCAAATCAAGGCAGTAACTCAACACAGAGACTGCTCCTGTGAGCAGGCCCTAGTGAGATGGCCAAGGCAGGACCTGGGAAGGTGGTCAGGCTCCCACTCCAGTCCCTGGGAAGACACAGGCAGTTTCTCCCCGTGGCTCAGCTGACCTTTTCAGGCCGTGCTGAATCACCTTCTGGACAAGCTGACCCCAGCATTCCCACCCAAAGCCAGGTGAGCCACATCCCACTGTCCTGTGCCAGAGCGCATTTTGTTCCTGCATCTGCATCCCCACGTTACTTCCCAGCTCCTTCATAGAGATTCTTGGGAACTCCAGCTTCTGACTCCCATGGGGAGGTTTCCCAGTGCCAGGTTCACCTCTGACACACCTTCTGGACAAGCTGAACACGAGAGCCACGCCTGCACACACTCCAGCTGAGGGGCACGAGCCAACACTTCCATTTATACCTTCTTTTCAAAGCTTTGATGGCCAAAGAGCTTTCAGGAAGAGCATCAGCACTCCTGTCACCTGGTTACATCAGTAATCAAAGCTACCACAGCCACAAAGCACAGGTTTAAGCCCACCTCCCCACGATAAAGTTCTGCATCTCACATGAAGGGATGCTGGAGTCACTCCCAACACACCTGTACTACACAAGGTCCAGCTCTTTCCTGCAGTTCTTCCATGCTATGAGAACCTCACTCCCAAACTGCAGCTGCTCTGGCTGGAAACTGTCCCCAGCACCGGATGGGACAACCAGAAGCAACATCAACATTTCACTGTGGTCAGGACGTGTGCTCTGCGAGAACTGAACACTTCAGGTATGATGGGATCCACCTCAGTGGCTGCTGCTGGGGCTGCTCCAGGATGTCCTGCCCTCCTCTGATGTGTAGAGAGGAGCTCAGCTCAGCTCCCCCCACACACACTGGGCTATTTTTGAGCTCAACGTGTCAGTTCCACTGGCTGTGGGAGTTTGTTTGTGTGGGTTTAGCATGATTCGACTACTTTGAAACTAGGCTGAAGCCACATAATTCCCTTTTTATGGAGCCCCTTTGATGGCCATTTAGCAGAGAGGGCAAGGTTTAGCCTCAGCTAGAGAGATTTGGGGTCAGAATTACTAGAAAAAAACATATAATGACTAATAATGAATCAGCCTTCAGTGGTTTCTTCATTTAAGTGTTAACGAAGCATATTAAACCCCTGGACTGGGAACAACAGAAAGGCCCTGCCTGCACTAAATGAGTACAATGGCTTAACTAAAGAATCTCCAAATTGCTCTATTTAAACCCGTGCCAGTTCCAAAGGGAGACACTGAGGGCAGTTTAACCCCTGCTTGTGCAGGTTCAGCTGAAAGCCACAACTTGCTGTGCAGACAAGAGCTGGACTGATGGTGATGGTGGGACCCATCAAGCTCACATAGAAAAGTCACAATTCTCACAAGCATCTCTTCAGCCAGGGGGAACTTCCACCACAAACTGTGAATTCTACTCTGCTGGCAATGCTGGAGCAACTTCCCAAAGCTTTCCTTTCATGGGGAAAACACACGGTCATTATGCAATCGTGTTGGTGAGAGCAAGAAGGGGCAGCACATCACCACAGCCATTGCACAAGGCTGATACAGACCCAGAGAGAGGACATGGGGAAAGAGAAGCTCAGTGCTGCTTGTCTGTGAAAATGTCTAATACCCAAGGAGCCCAGTCTCCCAGCAACACACTGCCATTTCCTTATTTCCCTCTAACGTAATTCCTCCTTCAAACACAAATGAGGAGACAGCTTCTAGAAACCCTCATTAGGGCTCTGCAGCATTCACAAAACCTCTGTGAGACCTTCCAGGAAAAGACATGCTGATCCCTGTTTCTGTCACAGCCGTTCCTCTCCCCGCTCCTGTCGGTGGCAATGGCTTTTCCTCACAGGGGCAGTTCCTGTACCTGTCCAAAGATGCCACCACCTTGTTGATTGGGGTTTCCTTCACCTTTGGAGCTGTGCAGCCCCAAAGCTCCTGCACAGCAAACATTTGGGAAGAAGGGACATTGGGCAGGAGGTGGGAGGCAGAAGGTTGAAGAGTTACAAAAGATATACCCAGCTCACCCCTCAATTAAGTTAATAACCACACAGCTGAGAAGAAGGTATTAATTATTTTGGCTTTTCAAGGCTATTCCTCCTGCCCAAAAAGGCCACAGGCCCACTAGCTCACCCTGCCCAAGTGCCACCTGGATCTCCTGGCTCTATTTCTACCTGCTAGCACTGTTAACCTCAAGAAGCAGCCTAGTCTCCAATTCAGTCATGCCCTGGCATTAATCTATTGGTAATCAAATGTTATTTGGTACAGCAAGAGAAACACTGTAATGAAACATAAATTGTCAGTACTTCAGCTCACAGTTGATACAGGCAATGTCTCTGTGAGGTTTTAGGAAATATGCCCTCTTATCCCCACTGTGGCAAAGTTAGCTTAGCCAAAGTTCATTTCTAGCTTTTAGGCTTTTACTAAATCTCCCCACCAAATGAGAACTAAAGTACAAGTCTCCTGCAGCACACAAGTGAGGAGAACAAAGGCCCTGTGAGCAGCAGGATAATGCTGCCTGTGGAATTAGCCATCCACAGCCATCAGCTTTCCTTATGGCCACGAGAAATAACTATCAGCACAGCTGAAGCACCGACCAAACACTGCCAAAGCAAAGGAAAATCACGAGAAGGCGACCAGGAAAGGCCCTTGCAGGGGTCACGACGAAACGTGCGGCACCAGGATTGAATAATTCCATGTGACACGAGGCCGATGAGTCACGGCACGGGGCTTATCACACGGGCACACTGCTGGAGGGAGCCACGGCCAGCCCACAGCCACGGGCCTCAGGACACAGGAGCCACCGAGGCTCTTCCACCCCCTGGGCACAGAGCGCTTCGGGAGGAGAGTCCTGGGGCTGCCTGAGCCCCCGTGGTCAGTGTCCACACTGTGCCAAACTGAGCCTGAGCCCTGCCAGAGCAAAGCCCAGCGATCCCTGAAGTCTGCCAGCCCTGGTTTTATCCTGATTTTAAGTGCCACGGTGCCCAGCTTGAAGAACTCCAGTGCAAAATGTGTTCTGCTGATGATTCCAACTCACTCAAAGACAAACCACAGAAACTAAGCTACTTCTCTCATGGAAGGGAATGTCCTCTCCAAGAAAGAGCAGAGCTGCCTCCCATTCTCCAGGAAAGGCTTAGCTCCTTAAACATCTAGGAAAAAAATCATCTCAATTCCAGCCTTTCTCCAGTTGCACTTGTGCTGGTAGAAGGGGCTGTATTCTTACAAGGGTGAAAGCATCACGGATTTGGGTTATTATCCAGTAAAAGGACTCCAGGTACCCCCTTAAACAGGATCCCACAGTCAGTGAAACTCGCTCTCAGCTTTGCTCATTATCAGCTATTACTGAAAATAACTCAAAAGTGGACAACCAGGCTGGAAGGAGCTAAGGCAGCACAGCAGGAAGATCACGGCTCTTGGAGGGGAGCTGTGTTCTCCCAGGCCTGTCAATTCCAAACCCCATTTCAAGAGAAAGGTGGAGGTGAAAATAACTCATCTCCCAGTGAAACACTTCACGAGTGCAGTGCAACCACGGCAGGAACGTGCTACTCTGGCTGCATCTTTTGTCCCCAGGATGGTGCAAGGGAAGGAAGCAGGACAGCAGAGAGCTCTCAGCTGTGCCCAGCAGCCACAGAGGTCCCTCTCCTCCCTTCCCATCCCCAGCAGCTCCTGAAGACTGAAACGGAGCATCCAAAGAGCACGGGAACATAAGGTCCATGGTGTACTCATGAAGTCCCCTCTGTGAACATTCCCTGACCAGTCCTTATGAAAAAATGTGGCATTAAAAACAACCCCAGAGCCTGAACAGAGCTGGAATTCTAATGAAGTCACTTGGATGATTTATAAATGGAAATTCTGTGGAAAACAATTCATTCAGCGGGTCACTCAGAAGATTTTTAGCACAGAAACAAGAAAGAGTTTCTTGTGAGAGATGAGAAGAGACAAAGGCAAGGGGGACAGGAGGAGGGATGCAGCAAGATATCCTGCAGGTGCCCAGTTCATGGCAGTCAGAGCAGTGGCTCCAGCTCCTGCCCAGCCATCAGAGCAGCTCTGACAGAGCACAAGAGTCCCACTTTGCATGGGCAGGGACTGAATGTAAATTGTTGCCTTGGTTAATACGTAAATTGCCAACTGTTCCCTTCTACTCCATCAGCTCCAGCAGAGACAATTATGAATACAGGCCTCCTGCCCTTTGGGATGATTAACATTCCCTTTCCTCAGTGTCCCCAGCACTGCTGACCCACATTCAGCTCCTGAAATGCAGTTCTATGTAAACTGCAACGTTGGGTGTCAGCAGAATGTGCCAGCCCAGCAGGGCCAGGCACACACAGCACACGCTCTGCTCCTCTCCCTAAATAAACGCAGTGCTCAACTTCCACAGGAAAAGGCCAGGAAAACCCCGGCCCTTTAATCAGACCAGGCACTGAACTACCCTCTGGCTTCTCTTTTTAGGGAAAAGGGGACACAAGAGGAATGCTCAGGCTATTATCTCGAGCTGTCATGTCAAGGTCCACTTGACCTGGTAAATGTCCAGGAAAGGAAAACAGACTCCAAAGTCTCATCAATGGACCACATTTAATTCCAGGCTCAGCAATGGACACCAGCCTACATCATCATTAATTTCACCTTCTGGAAAAGGCCCAAAGACACGGGGTACAGTCCATTTCCAAGCTCACATGGACGCTCAGAGTGGAATTCCTTCTGAGACACCGGACGAGCACGGTTCCCAAGGAGGGGCCGTGATGAGCAAACCAGCTTTTCTCTAAGAGAATGTGACACAGGGTCAAGTTTGTGCAGGGATTTGGTGGCTATATTTGAACTGCCTGGTTCTCCTACGCAGCTACTACTGGGAGAGAGGGATCACCTCAGGAAGGGGCTGCCAGCACATGCGGCAGCCAGGCTGCTTTTGCTATGATCAAAGAATTCTTTCAGATCCCTAAATGGGACCGTTTTGCCAAGGCTTTACTTGCTTCCAAGTTGTTTCCATTAAATCAAAGCGTTAAAAGTGTAACTGTGATGAAGACAAGTTAGCAGTAGCATTATTTTGTGTTCCTGCTGCCAGTCAAAAACACCTTCCCATACGGATTCGCCCTTTCCAAGACATTTCCATTGACACCTCCCCTCTAACCTCACGAGTCCCAGAGCCTGAACCAAGCAGCTCCTCTCTCCTTTCCCAGAGCCAACACCAACAGTCCTGTCAGCAAAGGAAAAGTACAGAACCCAAGTGCTCAGGGTTTGCAGGCAGAATCCAATCCGTTCGCTCACACTCCTCTCCACAGGCTGGGATTTGAAAGGAAACCTGACCTCGGAGTTGAGAAAGCTTCCAGGTCAAGTTTCAGCTCCAAGCTATCCCAGCCCAGCTGAACAGATGGCAGTTGTTCCAGCACAGGTATTTCCCCGGGCTCAGGGAGCCCTCAGAGTTCAGAGGGACAGGGACTGGATCTCCTCCGTGCAGGGGAACATGTCACGTGCCAAACCCCAGCAGCACCTCATCATCCCACCAGAGAGGAGCTGTGCTGCTTCCCAAAGCCCACAGCCCACCCTCGGTCACTCCAGGGCAGCAGGAATGAGTGTACACTGCTATTAAGCAAAGCACAAGTTTTCCAAGCTTAGCATCCCCTTCCATCACCCACAAACAACGCTTAAAATCCAGCCCTGGCCCTGCCAATGCGGAACATGATTTCTAGACAAAATTTGTGTGCATTCTTCAGACAAAACCAGCTGTTCCCATGCAAAAGACAGCGTCTGCTTCGGTATTTTGCAAACTTCAGAGTCAGCACCACTGAAAAGAAACCTTGACCCAACGAGGGAGGCTGGAAACAGGAACAGGAAAAGAACTCGGAGTTGGATCACTTCTTTTTCAGGAGTGATCTCCACTCAAGGGATCAGTGTCCTGCACTCCAAGCACCTGAACCCACCACCCTGTTTCTATGAGAGAGGTTCAGGTTTATCACGGGGAGAACAACAGCACAGAACACCTGAGGTTCAGGTTAAATCGTGGCATTGAGCACTTGAAGGCTCAGAAACAGTGTCAGGGCAGGCAAATAGAGCCCAGCTCTGTAAAGACCTGTCCAGGAGGTGCAATAACTGATTTTTAAACAGCACCCGAAACTAATTTCACTTTGTTATCTGGGCTAAGAGCCAGAGCTCCATGAAACCAGCACAGCGGTCAATCTCCCCTCGTGTTTCCATACAATGTCACCCGTGGAACTGAGCAGGGACAGCCCCAACCAGCCCCGTCCTCCAAAGAGCCACCCGGGAACAGCCAGGGCAGGGCTTTGCTCAAGGCCTGTCTGCTGCCTTCCCATCCCATCCCAGTCCTGCTCCCACCAGTTCTCCCGCTGCTGCAGTTCCTGGGCAGGATTCCGGTGTAGCACTGGTGAATGCAGGAACACAAACCCTCTCCGGGAGCTCGGTGTCACGGGCAGAACCAAGAGTGCAGCAGCGCTATCCCGGATCTCCTGCCATGTTCCAGGGCTCACCCGCACCTGGACTCGCCTGGATGTCCCGCCGCGTCCCAGGGCTCACCTGGGAGCGCGGCCGTACCTGGATCCACCTGGATTCGCCGCTCCCTCGGGAGGCCCTTCCTGCGGTTTCTCACGGCCCTGGAAGACTCGGCCACGATCGTTTCTCCTCGTTTCGACACGAAACCCACCTGCCCCCCGCTTCTCCTCCGTGCGCCCCCGGTGCCACGGGCGCATCCCCCCGCTCCACCTCCACGTTATCCCGGTGCCACGGGACCCGCGGGGACACCCGTGTCACCGCTGACAGCGGCCGCGGACCCCGGCAGAGCTCGGCCGGGGCGGGGGGACTCGGGGCCGCCCCCCGCTCCCCTCCGCAC
>WEIV01018945.1:25902-36206 GCA_013390005.1 Calyptomena viridis | reverse complement strand
AGGAGGAGGAGGAGGAGGAGGAAGGGGAGGGGGAGCCGGCCCGGGGAGCCCAGCCCGCCGCGATGGGCAGCGGGCAGGGGTGCGCCCAGCGCGGTGCACGGGAAGCATCATCCCCGTGCTCCTCCTGCCCTGGATCCCCTGGGATCTGCAGAGATATGAGGGGTTTGGAGCATCTCTGCTGAGGAGGGACTGCGGGAGCCGGGCCTGGTTAGTCCAGGGAAGAGAAGGCTGGGAATGGATCCCATCGATCCGTGCAAATGTCTCCCGGCGGTGTCAGGGTGGTGCCAGGCTCTCTTGGGTGATGCTCAGCGGCAGCACAAGGAGCAATGGCCATAAACTAAAACACGAGCAGTTCCACCTCATCATGAGGGAGAACTTTCCATGGAGGGTGGCAGAGCACTGGAACAGGCTGCCTCCGAATTATCCCTCCCTGGAGACGTTCAAAACCCACGTGGATGTATTCCCACCTGCTCCAGGTGACCCTGCCTCGGGAGGGGATGATCTCCAGAGGTCCCTTCCAACCCCAACCATTCTGTGATTCTGGGATCAATCCCACCACGGTGTGCTGCTCCTGAAGCCAGATTATCCACCTGGATGTGGAGCTCAGTAGTTGTAATCTGGATCTTGGACACTAATAGGGGCTAATCCCTGGAGTATCAGCATTTGTTGTTGGGTTATTAAAGCCCTGCAGGCTCAGGTGTGGGTCTGCAGAGCATCCTTGGAGCTGGGCTATGTTTTCCATGTTTTCCATGTCTGTCAGCGCGTGGCACCAGGGAAAGTGTCAGAGGCACAGTCGCCGTGGCGTGGAGTAACATCCATGTTGTTGTTGTCAGCCAGCCATGAGCACGTGTAGGGATAGGCAGGAACTGTGTGCTTCAGGAAGTGCAGCCTTTCCCAGCAGCCAGGCAGCTCTTCCCAGCCCTGGCACTGCGGGAGCTGCTGGAATCAGCTCACGTGAACTGTTCTTTCCACAGGAACAGGATGGGCATGGGGGACTCCAACCCGGCAGCAGTGCCACACGCTGCTGAGGACATTCAGGGGGACGACAGGTGGATGTCACAGGTAAGGCTGGCAGGGGCACAGGGAGCCAGGGCAGCTGGGATCCTCCTTACTGGGGCTGTTGGGCCAGTGCTGCTCAGGCCACACTTGTGAGGCCACAGAGCTCACAGCTGCCCTGCCTGTGTGTCCTGTCGTGATGGAGCAAGGGAAAAGGGGCCTGGAGCATCTCTGATGAGGAGAGACTGCAGAGCTGGGCCTGGTTAGTCCAGAGAAGACTGGGAGGGGATCTCATCAATCGGTATAAATATTTGCAATGGTGGGTTAACTAGGGAAGGGTGCAGGGAAGCTGTGGGCAGCTGTCCCGTCCTGCAGCAGAGAGGGACACCCAGCAGGAGCTGTCCCCCTGCCCCCAGAGCTCACCTTGCTGCTCTCCCCAACAGCACAATCGCTTTGTCCTGGACTGCAAAGACAAGGAGCCCGACGTGCTCTTCGTGGGGGACTCCATGGTGCAGTTGCTACAGCAGTACGAGGTAGGGAGGGAGGGGAAAGTGGGCTACAGGAGTTGGAATGTCTCTCTCTAACCCAGTAATTGTGATCACGTGGAATACTGATTATTCCCTCTGTTCCCATTTCACTGCTGCCTCCCAAGGTGTTCTTGCCCTGCTTCCTGAACTCCCCAGTGCCTGTTCATGGCTTTACCTGGCTGCTTTACCTCCCTGAGCCACTTCCATCCTTCTCTGGGACCACGACCAGCTGCCCTTGTTTTGGCACACGTACACAGCCCCTTGGCTCTCAGATTCCAGCCTCCTGAGGGCCATGGATGTACCTGGCATGGCCAGAACACCTTTCACCCTGTAGCACACGGGATGCCCGAGGCATTGGCACACTGGCTTTTCCCTAAAACTGTTGGGGCAGAGAAGAGCAGCAGCTTTTTGGCTCTTGGAGCAGAGAAGAGCTCTGCTCCACCGTGGTGGCAGCTGAGCAGCTTTGTTCTGCAAGAGCTGCTTCCCTTTGTTCTAGTTCTGTTACCTGGGGATGAAAAGGATTTAATCAGGTCACAGATTCCTTCAGAGGCTCTGTGCTTAGGTCTGCAGCAGAGCAGCACTGAGTCTCTGCTNGGGAAAGGGGAGCGGGGCGGGCACGGCGGCGGGGGAGGAGGAGGAGGAGGAGGAGGAAGGGGAGGGGGAGCCGGCCCGGGGAGCCCAGCCCGCCGCGATGGGCAGCGGGCAGGGGTGCGCCCAGCGCGGTGCACGGGAAGCATCATCCCCGTGCTCCTCCTGCCCTGGATCCCCTGGGATCTGCAGAGATATGAGGGGTTTGGAGCATCTCTGCTGAGGAGGGACTGCGGGAGCCGGGCCTGGTTAGTCCAGGGAAGAGAAGGCTGGGAATGGATCCCATCGATCCGTGCAAATGTCTCCCGGCGGTGTCAGGGTGGTGCCAGGCTCTCTTGGGTGATGCTCAGCGGCAGCACAAGGAGCAATGGCCATAAACTAAAACACGAGCAGTTCCACCTCATCATGAGGGAGAACTTTCCATGGAGGGTGGCAGAGCACTGGAACAGGCTGCCTCCGAATTATCCCTCCCTGGAGACGTTCAAAACCCACGTGGATGTATTCCCACCTGCTCCAGGTGACCCTGCCTCGGGAGGGGATGATCTCCAGAGGTCCCTTCCAACCCCAACCATTCTGTGATTCTGGGATCAATCCCACCACGGTGTGCTGCTCCTGAAGCCAGATTATCCACCTGGATGTGGAGCTCAGTAGTTGTAATCTGGATCTTGGACACTAATAGGGGCTAATCCCTGGAGTATCAGCATTTGTTGTTGGGTTATTAAAGCCCTGCAGGCTCAGGTGTGGGTCTGCAGAGCATCCTTGGAGCTGGGCTTTGTTTTCCATGTTGGGATGTCTGTCAGCGTGTGGCGCCAGGGAAATGTCAGAGGCACAGTCGCCATGGCATGGAATAACATCCATGTTGTTGTTGTCAGCCAGCCATCAGCACGTGTAGGGATAGGCAGGAACTGTGTGCTTCAGGAAGTGCAGCCTTTCCCAGCAGCCAGGCAGCTCTTCCCAGCCCTGGCACTGCGGGAGCTGCTGGAATCAGCTCACGTGAACTGTTCTTTCCACAGGAACAGGATGGGCATGGGGGACTCCAACCCGGCAGCAGTGCCACACGCTGCTGAGGACATTCAGGGGGACGACAGGTGGATGTCACAGGTAAGGCTGGCAGGGGCACAGGGAGCCAGGGCAGCTGGGATCCTCCTTACTGGGGCTGTTGGGCCAGTGCTGCTCAGGCCACACTTGTGAGGCCACAGAGCTCACAGCTGCCCTGCCTGTGTGTCCTGTCGTGATGGAGCAAGGGAAAAGGGGCCTGGAGCATCTCTGATGAGGAGAGACTGCAGAGCTGGGCCTGGTTAGTCCAGAGAAGACTGGGAGGGGATCTCATCAATCGGTATAAATATTTGCAATGGTGGGTTAACTAGGGAAGGGTGCAGGGAAGCTGTGGGCAGCTGTCCCGTCCTGCAGCAGAGAGGGACACCCAGCAGGAGCTGTCCCCCTGCCCCCAGAGCTCACCTTGCTGCTCTCCCCAACAGCACAATCGCTTTGTCCTGGACTGCAAAGACAAGGAGCCCGACGTGCTCTTCGTGGGGGACTCCATGGTGCAGTTGCTACAGCAGTACGAGGTAGGGAGGGAGGGGAAAGTGGGCTACAGGAGTTGGAATGTCTCTCTCTAACCCAGTAATTGTGATCACGTGGAATACTGATTATTCCCTCTGTTCCCATTTCACTGCTGCCTCCCAAGGTGTTCTTGCCCTGCTTCCTGAACTCCCCAGTGCCTGTTCATGGCTTTACCTGGCTGCTTTACCTCCCTGAGCCACTTCCATCCTTCTCTGGGACCACGACCAGCTGCCCTTGTTTTGGCACACGTACACAGCCCCTTGGCTCTCAGATTCCAGCCTCCTGAGGGCCATGGATGTACCTGGCATGGCCAGAACACCTTTCACCCTGTAGCACACGGGATGCCCGAGGCATTGGCACACTGGCTTTTCCCTAAAACTGTTGGGGCAGAGAAGAGCAGCAGCTTTTTGGCTCTTGGAGCAGAGAAGAGCTCTGCTCCACCGTGGTGGCAGCTGAGCAGCTTTGTTCTGCAAGAGCTGCTTCCCTTTGTTCTAGTTCTGTTACCTGGGGATGAAAAGGATTTAATCAGGTCACAGATTCCTTCAGAGGCTCTGTGCTTAGGTCTGCAGCAGAGCAGCACTGAGTCTCTGCTGAGTTGGGCAAATCACTGCCAGGTCTGAGAGCTTGAACATCAACAGCTCAGTCTCTTCTCACTCAGAATAAAACCTCACCCTGTGTTTCCATGCCCTTTGTGGAGTGAGTTTTTAGGGAAGGGCTCCCGTTAAATCTCAGTGGCCTTGAAGACACTGTGTGGTGTCTTTCCTTCACAGTCAGGATGCTGCTCTGAGACAGCACTTTGATTTCTGCTTACAGATCTGGCGAGAGCTCTTCTCACCACTCCATGCACTGAATTTTGGGATTGGTGGAGACACCACGGGACATGTCCTATGGAGACTGAAGAACGGTGAACTGGAGAACATTAAACCCAAGGTACAAGCAGCAACCCAAGTGGGCAGCCCTGTGCTGACTGGGGAGAGGCTCCAGGGCTTGAGTGGGGCAGAACTCAGGGAGGAGATGACCAGACCTTTGTGTCTGAGCCTCTGCTGGCATGGGAGCTCCAGGAACTGGGGTGTGTTTGGGAGCAGAGCTGTACATCTCTTACACAGGGTTTACACTGCAGTCAGAGATGTCATCAGTAAATAGAGATGACCTTGTAGTCCTGGGCAAAGTGCTGACCAGGCCTGTGTCCCTACGGCATGGGCAACAGGTGAGGGGGGGGATTCTGCCCCTCTNGAGGCCCTGGCACAGGTTGCCCAGAGAAGCTGTGGCTGCCCCATCCCTGGAAGTGTCCAAGGCCAGGTTGGAGCAACCTGGGATAGTGGAGGGTGTCCCTGCTTATGGCAGGGGGTGGATCTTTAAGGTCCCTTCCAACCCTGACTCTCCCTGCAGCTCGCTGGCCACAGATGATGTTTATGCAGGGATTTCAGGGTCATCAGCCTGTTACAACTCACTCTGGAAAAGCTGACGTTTTTTTCTCCTTGCAGGTCATTGTTGTTTGGGTTGGAACAAATAATCATGAAAACACAGCAGAAGAAGTAGCAGGGGGAATCGAGGCCATCGTGCACCTGATAAACACCCAGCAGCCACAGGCCAAAGTCATTGTACTGGTACGTCTCTGGAAGCACTCACTGCATCTGTCCTCTGCTTTGTGCCTCCCCCTTCTTGCTTGGCTTTGCAGGAGCCCTCCTTTGGCCCCTCCAGAGGTGGGTGGACTCATCCCATTAACTATCCCACTTAAAGTGTTGCTGAGGAGGTCCTGTGAGAGGAAAAATAGGTGCCCAAATGCAAGCTGGCACTGGAAATCCTGGCTGGCTTCCTTATCCTGGCAGCATAGCTGCTGCCTCTCTTGCTGAGAAGCTGGACAATGGCAGGAGAAAAAAACAAAAGAAGCCAAGCTGATATATTTAAAAGTTAAAAGAAAGCAGGTGCCCTGCCAGTGATGCTTGCAGCTCATGTGGCTCCTCCACTTGCATTTCACATTAGGTCTGACTGGACAAATTCTGATACAAGAGATGAGTTCCTCTTGTCACAGACATCCTAAATCTTGACGGGCAGCCCAAACTGGAAGGGAAGGCAGGCCTCCTGATGCCATCAGAGTCATACAACACTCTTTTTTGCCTCCCCCTTGTGCCAGGGCCTGCTACCTCGTGGAGAGAAGCCAAACCCGCTGCGGCAGAAGAACGCCCAGGTGAACCACCTGCTCAAAGCCTCGCTGCCCAAGCTGCCCAACGTCCAGCTGCTGGACGTGGACGTGGGCTTCGTGCACTCGGATGGCACCATCTCCTACCACGACATGTTTGATTTCCTGCACCTGACGGGCGGGGGCTACGCCAAGGTCTGCAAGCCCCTCCACGAACTGATCATGCAGCTGCTGGAGGAGACCCCCGAGGAGAAACGAGCTGCCCTGGCCTGAGTCGCTGCTGTCGGCGTCGAGAGCATCATCCAGCCCATCAGATCAGTTCTGTCACTGGCACTACAGAATCCTTCTTTCTTAAAGCACTTTCCATTGTAGAATGTTGCCGGATGTCCGTACCTAGTGTTTTGAGGGGGAAGGCTCATGTTTAACTGGTCTTGTACATACGAGGGCCGGCTTGGTTGGTTTTATTGCAGGAGGAAATTAGCTGAAGAAGAGTTTTACTTTTAAACCATTCCTCATTTAAAACGAGAACAGGACTGTCACTCTGTGCCCCTCATGTCTTGTTGCTCTGTGGTTGTCCTAGAACCCCTTGTAGCCTGTCTGACACCACTCCTGGCTCACCATTCCTGGCTGTGGCCATCGTGCTCTGTGTATTTGCCTGGGAACAAGAGTCACATTCCACTTGCAAAAGCCAGAACAGATGCATTTTTCCAAACTCGGTCCCACCTTTTAGAGGTTTGGGGTTTGTTTCGTTTTGTTTTTTTACTGGGGAGTTTAAATGACACGTGTTGCTTTCTCACTCCTTTCTGAATCAGCTTGAAACTGGAATTCAGAAATCTAAAGAAGCAAACAGTTACTCATGTAATACTCCCAGGTGCTTGTCTGATGCTTGTCTCCCCATGCCTGCCAGCCAGGGCACCTTCCCTCCCACGCAGCTCTCCCAGGGGCACCTTCCTTCCCTCCCACGCAGCTCTCCTGGGAAAACTCCCATTTGGATGCTGCTGCTCTCCTCTGCTCCTGCTGCCCGTGGTGTCACTGGCTTTTAGCAGTTGCTCTAGTGTAGGATTTTAATGATCCAATAATCTGGCAGTCACTTCCTCGCTCCCTGGAACTGACAGACATCCCTCTGAGATCCCTGCACCACAGGGCTCTTTGCAGTGCTGTTCTTGTTCTTTTTTCTTCCTTTTTTTTTTAAGTATGACTATTTTTTCTAAAGCAATCCCCCCTGGCTGCAAGGCCTAAATCACTCCGAAGCTTTACAGATCCTAAGGTGTATATTTCTTTATTGCTACTGGTTTACTTGTATAAACATTTTATTTGAGCAACTACAGCCTCTTACAGTAAAAAGTGAAGTTAAGGCGTAGCTTTTCCTGCCCTGGGCACTGCTCCTCACCTGGCAAGGGAGCTGGAGGGGCAGGTGCCCTCCTATGGGGCTGTGGCTCGGTGGGATTTTGGTTTGGTTTGTAGTTCAGGGGGCTGGTTGTAGTGAAACAGCCTTTCATTTAAAACTGAGCGGTTCTCTTTCAGAAAGAAACAGTTTGGAGGCACTCCCTGAGAGGGAGAGCCCTGCATGAATTGACAACTTGCAAATAACCTATTTTAAACCAAGTCTTCCTCCCTGGCTTACCTGCCAGAGCTGGAGCTCAGCTGTGCTTCCCGTGGGATCCGCAAGTAAATCTGGGAGGAAGGGAGAGCTTCACCCCGTGTTCCAAGGGAGGTTCAGGTGTCAGGCCCTTGCTGAAGCCCATAGGTACTGTACATAGTCTGTCTGCCCTTGGCTGTAGCCAGGGGCTGGTGTGTAACTGAGATAGCATTGAGGAATCCCGTAATGTCCCACCTCATCCCCCTCCTGTAGATTTGATCATAGCAGGATTCCTGCCTGGATTGCATGCATAGTGTGTGTTTTGTTTCCAGTATATGTGATCTACACACAGATGAAGGAAAGGTGAAGCGTTCCCCTTGCCAGGATCAGATGCAGGGAGTTGTGGAGTGCCACAGGAGAGGAGGGATCACTTCCTACCCCCAGGATCCAGACCAGGGTTGCTGCTCCCCGAGGCTGGCTCTGCACTCTGGAGATCATGGCCTTGCAGGACAGGCTTTGAGGGAATGCTGCTGATGCTTCCCATAAGATGCTGCCTGGAGAAATTGGAGAAGAGCATGTGGAAAATCAAGTGTTAAAGAGTACACTACAGTGGAGAGTTCCTGGAGAAGGGCTTATCCCATCCCCAGCTGCCTCAGGGAGGTGGGATAAAACCATTCTGCTCCCTGAGAGCTTTCCATCTCTCCAGGCTTGTGAGAAAAGGCCGTGTGCTAGTTAATCTGCATCCCTGCTTCCCTCCCCGCTGCTGCTGCTGCATTTGGCTGAAGAGATGCTAACCAGGAATGTACTCCAGTAAAACTCCAGCTCCTCTGCTCGGCACCCTGTGCTCCCTGAGTCAGCCCCTTTGGCAGGGTGCCGAGTGGACCGGGAGGCTTGGCAGGCTCCAGAGGCTCCACAGCGTCACTGGGGAGGCTTTGCTGGCTCTGCTTAGGCTTGGCTTGCTGAGGTGCCACGCTCTGTGTTGGTTCAGTGCTCACAGCTCTGCTCCGTCCCTGGTGCTGGAGAGGGAGCACAGTGTCCTCTCCACTCAGACTCTGCTCTGCTTGGCACTGCCTGACAGGATCTGCCCTGCTCACCTGAGAGGTGGTGTGGGCAAGAGGATTCTGCCTCCTCACTCACCTACTGCTGAAACACAGTACCTCGTGTGGGAAAGCTTCAGTTCCAGCTCTGGATGTCCCTCGGGATGGGGCTGGGCTGGAGCTCTGGTCTCCTCTGAGTGAGCATTGCCAGTTTCATGTTTATTGCAGCAGAGAGGAAAACAAACAAAAGATGGGAAATGCAGAGTCGTGTGAGGTGCCAGGTCCGAGGATGAGGCAGGACAGGAGCTGTGAGGAGGAAGGCCTGTACTCCTGCTGCCCTGAGCCTTCCCTGGGACACAACCATTGTGATTCTGCTTTGGCAAAAATGCATCAGCTGGTAGAACTCACTGTTAGTGCATATTTCGATATAAATGTCAATGTTTCACCCACCGTGTCGCAGCCTGTGTGTGTGTGTGTGTGTGGTCACTCCTGGTTGGTCTCCACAGGGCTGGGGAGGTGCTGCCAAACCTGCCGTGGGCTCTCCCTGGCTCTGGGAGTTGTGCTCAGCCAGATCTCTGCTCCTTATTTAATTCCTGCTTTTGTGTGCTTCGTTTGGGGCACTTGTTGTCTGTTTTTCCTCCTTTCCCCGTGCAGAGCTGAGGTCCTGCACTAAACCTGTGAGCTGCAGGTAAAGGGGACTGGTATTTTGTCCCTTGAGAGGACGTGGGCTTGTATTCAACTGCTGAGTGATTTATAGCCCTGAAGTGAAGAGGGAAGGCACATCCCCAAGCAATCCCCCTCACGGCCATCCCATGGAAGCGACTCGAGTTCGGTCAGAGCCGAGGAGTCAGTTGGAGTTCGGCTCCGTCTGTCCCTGAGGTCATTCCATCTGCCACCAGCACCACCACCTGTACCTCCAAACAACGTGCAGACTGTCCAAGCTGGGGGATCCTCGGGGAGAGGAAGGCCCAGAGAAATAAAGTGCACAATAGCAGCAGCGCTTGTCTCGTGCTGTTTGTCCCACGGAACAGAGTGGGAAGCGGCAGAGGTCCTGGATGACTTTGTGTGAGGTGATGTGGGGTTGAGCTGTGTCACAGGGGGATTTTAAACAACAACGACAAAAAATTCAGACACAGAAAACATGATATAAAGGCCACAGAGCCCTTGGAGAGAGGCCTGGAAGTGGGTGGCTCGGCAGCAGCTGGGACAGGGGGTGTTTTTGTAGAGGCACACTAAAGACATCATAGCATCATTCCTGCTTCCCCAATGAACAGAGCCGTGGGAAAATTTCCAGATTACCTCAGCCTCTGCTGATGAGGGATGCTGCAAACTGGGGGGAGGCTGTGAGAGCCCCTCTGGGAACCCACAGAGCAGCAGGAGGAAGGGATGGGGCAGAGCCATTCCTCACCTGTCCAGAGCACAGACACAGCACCACGGCTTCCCTATAGGGCAGGGACTCCACTATGGGGTCCTATATGGGACAGGGCTCCCCTGCGGGGTCTTATATGGGGCGGGAGCTCTCCCATAGGACAGGCTTTCCCTGTGGGGGCCCACAGGGAACCGGGCTGCCTGTACAGGATCCCATATGGAGCAGGGGCTCCTCTATGGAGCCGGGCTTCCCCTGCGGGCTCCTATATGGGATGCGGGTCCCTTATAGACCAGGGCTTCCCCTGTGGAGTCCTATACAGGACAGAGATCCACTGTGGCGTCCTATACGGTGCGGGGGCTCCCCTATGGGGTCCCATATGGAACTGGGTTTCCCGTACAGGATCCCATACGGAGCGGGGACTCCCCTACGGAGCCGGGCTCCCCCCGCGGGGTCCCCCCGGGGCTCGGTGCCCCCGGACGGGGGTCCCCCCCGGGCCGGTCCCCCC
>WEIV01018945.1:0-14532 GCA_013390005.1 Calyptomena viridis | reverse complement strand
GCCGCCCCCCTGCCCGCAGCCCCCACGAGCCCCGCGCCACTGCCGCGGAGATCCCTGCGAACGGGGAGAACAGAATTGGCCTCGGTTTTGTACTTGGTTTTTGTCAAAATTAAAAGGTTATATTCAGCTAGTGTGGCCTGACGAGGTTTTTCCTCCCGTTGCTGCTCTGGAAAACCACCACCACTAAAAGACCATGGCTGCTGCTTCTTCCAGCTCCAAACCTGGGAAAAAACAGCCGGGAATTGGGCATTCCCTGCCTGGTTGGAAGACTCTGCCCTCTCCCCGCTGAACCACAACACCCGCCTTTCTCTTGCCTCCCTCTGCCAGGAGCAGTTCCCGTTATCCCGGCTCCCAGGAGCAGGGCAGGGAGGGCACACGGACCTACAGACCCGGCATTCCAACACTGTTTTCCCCCCAGGGCTGGGAGGTGCTGGGTGATGCATTTTTCCACAGTGAGGAAGCCCTGGGAGAGCAGAGGAGTCATGGATGGCGGAGAGGAGGGTTTTTCAGGCTTTATTTGGAAAGCTACACAAAAGGGCTTTGCTGATTAAAAAACAACCCCAGCTTTTAAAAAAATAAACCGCTGAACCCAAAGACATGTGAACAAGCCAACCCTGCTCAGACGAGCCACTGCCAGAGCAACTCAACCTCCCCTTCCTGGCCCAAACCAGCACGATCCCCAGCCTTGTCCCTCCTGGATGGGGAGGGAGACCCGAGGCAGCGGCCACAGTGAGCTCCAGTACCACCATTCTTGCTGCCAGAGGGACTGATGTGCCCACCCCTGCAGGAACAGCCTCATCCTGCCCCCCAACCTGGCCAGTTCCTGCCTCCCCAGCCCCACAGCTGCCCCATGCCCATGGCAGAGGAGGAACTAGCGGGATCAGAGCATGAGGAACAGGGAGAAGTGCTGCTTGGAGAGGAGTACAGGAACTCCCCTGTTTCTAAACTGGGGTAACTGGTGGGTATGGGCCTGCTGCCAGCCCAGCAGGCAGGAAAATGCCAGTGCCGTGTGGTCCCTGCCTGCAGAGGCAGCTGCCAGAGGCCCTGATGGGTTTCCCAGGCTCTCTGCAGAACTCAGGGACAAAGTGACATGTCTTGCCTGTGCTGCCAGGCCTCGGGAGCAGTGGCATGAAGGGGCTCAGGGTGGAGCTCTGCCACGGCTGCCACACTCCCAGCAGGAATGGCACGGGGCCCTGCTCCACAACAACAGGGAGCCCTGAGTGTCCTGCAGGGCAGGCTCTGTCAGGAAAGGGTTTAAGGCTTGCTTTGTTTTCCAGAGTGAGGGAAGGGAAGCTCCCCTTACAGTACCAGCACTCTTTCCTTGTTTCTGAGCCACTTCCAACACTCCCTTCTGCAGAACACAGTGGAAATGGTCCATGGTGGCTCAGGAATGAGTCTGTGCTGCCTGTGCCCAGGAAGGTCGTACCAAGTGGGAGGGCCCTGGCCCAACCCTAATCCCAGTCCCAGTCCCAGTCAGCATGGCCAGTGCTCCCTGTCCTCCATGAGGAGCTCAGGTGATGCCTCCCGGCCCAGGAATTCTGCTCCAGCAGGAGCTGCCTCGTGGAAGCTCACAGCTCTGCCATTGCTGGGAAGTTTGGGGTGGGTGGGGGTCCAGGTCCCCTCCTCCCTATCCTGGGCAGGCTCTGGGTGCTCACACTCCATCTCAGCCTCCTCCACGTCCTTCTCCTGGTACAGTGGCACCGACTCCATCTCCAGGCCATTCTCCAGGGCTCGGTGCTTCCCACCCTTCTGGTACCACTTGCAGGTGGTGGAGCTGGAGCAGCTCAGGTCCAGCCCCACGTCGTTCCTTGTCAGGCAAACCTCCAGCATGTAGTAGAAAGTCCAGAACACGGCAAAGCATCCCAAGAGCAGGAGGGTCTAGAGAGGGGGAAATCCCTTGAGAAACACCACCCTCAGTCCCCCTGGAGCTCTGCCCACTGTTCAGTGGACAGGTCATAGTGTCCCACTCTTCCAGCCCACCCCTGGCCTGCAGGAAGGCTCACCTTGAGGGTGTTGGCTGTGATGGTGTAGTGCTGCTCCTCAGGGATGTCCAGCCCTGGGGGACAGGGCAGGGAGAAGTCACTGCTCAGGTACTGCCCGCTCATGGCTTCTTCCAGCAGCCTGGGGACAGAGGCACTCTGTGATGGTCCTGTGGGCAGGAGGGCTCTGGGGAGGGTCCCAAATGCCCACAAAAGGTCCAGAGTGCCTCTTTCAGCCAACAGAGCTGTGTTCTGTAGCCTTGTAAGGTGTGAGGGCAGTGCCAGCGCCCTGCACAGGGGACAGTGGTCGGGCTGCAGCCCCATCTGCCCCACACCTCACAGCAGCACCTGCTCACAGGTATGGACATCATCCCTCAGCCGCCCTCTCCTGCTCCCCACCAAGCCAGGACCACAGTGTCCTACCTCTGCCGTTCCTTCATCTCAGCTGGGGACCAGGAAGAGCCGTACAGGGTCAGCTGCCACTGCTTCAGGGTGCCAGGCCTCAGGCTTTCATCTCCTGGGGAGGAAGCAGCTTGGTCCAGTGGGGAACTCTCCAAAGCCAGCTCCCTAGGACATGGCACGGAGCTGCCACCACCCCAGGAGGGACCCCTGGCAGGCAGGACTCACCGATGTCCCTGACAACCAGCCTGTAGGTGCCCTGTGCCTCCTCACCCCAGCACCGCACCGTGGAGAAGGTCCAGTCAGCAAAGCCATTGGGGTCCCTGCCAGGGGGTGAGGGGAAACGACCCATGAGAGGGTCACAGAGCCTGAGCCACGAGGCCAGACGTGGCCCCGGGGTCCTGCCCTGCCCAGCCTGTCCCCTCCGTGCTTACGAGTCCATGCTGCGTGTGGTCCCGATCAGGGACATCATCCCACTGGGGCAGGAGAGCCTGATCTCCAGGTTGCCACGGCGGGGGTGGGTTATGGTAACAGTGACTGCCACGTGCTCCAGGGTCCTCATGCCAGAGAGCTCCAGGTCGGCGGTGGTGACTGGAAGAGGGAAGAGGGGGTTGGCCAAGGCTGGTGGCCAGGAGTCCCCACTCCCAGCCAGCCCCAGGGGGCTGTGGTGCCACTGAACAGGACAAGCACGTCGTCTCTGCCTCCTCACAGCTGCCCTGTGTGGGACTGGGAGGAGAAACTGGGTGTCCAGGCTCCCTGATCCCACTTCGAACCATTTCCAGCTCCACAGATGCTCACAGCCCCAGAGCTGCTAACCACAGCCCGTGTACCCAAGTACCTCTCCCAAACACTGCTGGCTGCCCAACTTCCAGCTCTCAGCTGGGTCCTCAAAGACCCAGAACCTGCCCAGCATCTCCTCAGCCTGCAGCAAGGAGGGGAGGGACAGGACCACCTCCAAGGAGCCCACTGCCCTCCAGACTCTTGCCAGAGTTGCTCTGTCCTGGGGAGCAGCCCATGGGCACTGCCAACCCCAGCACCTCTGCCAGGAGCTGCAGCAGGGGCAGTGAGAGGTGCAGGGCCAGATTCCCAGGACCAACACCTTCAGTGAGACAGGGAGGGAGAAGGTGGCAGAGCCTCAGGGCAGGGAGCTGTGCCCAGTCAGAAAGCCAGGCCATGCTGGAGGGCTGGGAAGGACTGAGGCCGAGCTCTCCTTCCCACTGGTAGCAGCAGCTTGTTGCTGTGGACAGGGCTGGCCAAGTCGGGAGCTGGAGCATTACCTAAAATGGTCAAAGGCAGCAGAGCGGGTCTGGCCGCTGCCCAGCCCCTGCTCACTGAAGCCTGTGTGGCTCCCCAAACACACCACAGTCCAGGGGACGGGGTTGTGGGGAGGGGACCACAGCAACAGGCAGGTCCCCTGGGGAAAGGCATCGGAAAGGGAGGAAAAAGTCCAGGCAGCCCAGCACTTAACCCCTTCCTACCCTCACACAGCCCAGGGCTAATCCTGCCCAGCTGTTTCACACACCAACAGGAACAAGCTGGATCTCTGGCCTTGGTGTGCACAGCACGTGCTCTCCATGGCACACCTGCTCTTACCATTCCAGGCAACCTCCAGCTCCTGTGGGAGCAATGGGATGCTCCTGCCCTCCTTCAGCACAGGGCTCACATATGAGGCGAGGTATGGGACAGACTCCCAGATCTGTCAGGGGGAAAGGGAGAGGATTCAGCACAGATTGCATCCTCCCAGCACATCCATCCCTCAGTCTCGCACGGGTCTCACAAGCTGCCTGTCCCTAGCACACCTGGACATGGGCCCAGACCAAGGGGGCTCCCCCAGTGCTGCTCTGGGGCCCAGAGACCAGGGCAGCACACACGGGCTGGGATGGAAGCAGTGCCCTCATGCCCAGGAGAGGAGGGAAAGCCTGTGAGCTGGAAGGGCTGGCTGAGATCTGGGACACCCCAGCCCTGCGTTTGTCCCTGCCACCACCCAACTGGCTCGAGACCATCCCATTCCAAAGAGGGCACAGCAGGGCAGGAAGCAGCAGAGCCCAAAGCCCTGCAGGAAGAGGGAGCAGCGTGGAAGGCCCTGTGACACTGGGGCATGGCTGGCAGCGGCAGTGACCCGGCACAGCTGCACAGAGCTCCACACACAAGCTGGGACCAAGTGCCAAAGGGACATGCCCTGGTCTCCATGTGACTGGAGGAGGAAGAGATGGGGATGCCACTGCCTGCTCTGACCACACCACTGCCCAGGCAGCTGCCAGCTGAGAACACCCTGTTTCTCAGGGCAGGACACCCTCCCTGCAGCCACTGTGGAGGGAGGAAGGTGCTGGGGCTGCTGCTGAAAGTCCCCATGCTGTGAATCAGAGCTGTTGGCTCCCGGCAGCACAGCTCTCGCCATGGCTATATATAGTGCTGGAGAGCAGCAGCTCGGGGGCAGCTTTCAGGCACTGCTGAAAGCCTCATGACTTCACACCAAAAGCAGCCTCAGAGCCAGGGCCAGCAGGATGGTGGCCAAAGTGCTGGCCCTGAACGGCAGCAGTGTCATCCCACGGCACCACCAGGACAGGACGTGTCCCTGCCACTGGGCTGGGCTGATCTACCTGCCCACAGGGCAGGTCTGGGAAGGAGGGAATTACCTTGGCAGCATTAACCAGCCTCCATGCGTTCAGCAGGCCAAAGCCATGCTGATGGCTGTGGCTGAAGCCTGCCTGGTTCGTGTCCCACTTGGCGTGACGATCCTCGTACTGCAAAGAAACACGGGGTGCTCTGGTTACCTTGGGGGACACCAGCAGCCCTGAAAACCCAAAGGGAACCAGGTCTGAAGGGAAGGAGGCTCAGACACATCCCACAGCGGCAGGGAAGCAAACCCACATGGCCTTATTAGAAAGAAACAGGTTGACCTTTGTTTGAAACAAATCCCAGGACAAACTGGCTTCCCAGCACCTCAGGAAAGGAAAGAGAGCAGCAAAAAAGGGCAAAAATGCCTCTGCTCTGAAACATCCCAGCTGCTCCCTGCTGCCCAAGCCACAGCCTGTGGGATGGCAGAAGCCTTGGAGAGAAGGAACTGAGTCTTTTAAATCAACAAGAGCTGGGGCAGGACAGATCTGGGTCCCATCATTTAGTGGGTTGCAGTGCTCTGGCAACACTGGCTTGGAATTCTGGAAAACACTGCCCTGTGCCAAAGTGAGCACAGCACCAGCTGGACACAGAGTCCTGCTCCCCAGACGGTGTGGAAGACCCATACCTAAACTGAATTGGGCAGCTCCAGTCAGTTCCCAATCCTGCTCTGGGCAGCAAAGCCACGTGGGAGACGAGGCCAAGGGAAGGGCTGGATTTGCTGCCCAGCTCTCTGTTGTGTCTGTTTCCTGGAGCCCAGCTCTCTGGAGAGCCCAGGAAAGGCCAGAGCAGGGCAGAGCTCCTTGCTTTCCCACTGAATGGGCCATGGGGTGACAGAGCAGAGGTGACAGCCCTTGGGCTGGGCCAGCCCCACTGCATGCACCCAGGACCTGGACCCCTGGGACCTGCTGAGCCCCTGGAACCTGCTGAGCCCCTGGAAGACCCCTACGCTGGCAGACAGAGGCATTCCTGCAGCAAATACCCCATTTATTATCATGACAGGGGAAAATGCCTCAGCCACATTCCTGGGAGGAACAAGGGGTGAGGGGAAAGCACAATCCCCTTGCCGGGAGCCAGACGAGCACAAGATTTATAGAGGGGCAGCAGACGAAAACAAGGATGTGCACAGCAGGGCCTGGCCTTCCCGCAGCATCCCCGAGGGGGCAGTGGAGGGAGGGAAGAGGACGGGGAGGGCTCCTCACCCTGGTGGCGGTGAAGACAATGATGTGCTGCACGTCCCGCCAGGTGAGGCACGGCCGCACCTGCAGCATCAGCGCGATCATCCCGGCTGCCAGCGGGGCGGCCGCCGATGTCCCCGTGTGACCCTCCGTGCAGCCCGTGCCCTTCTGCAAATCCCAGTCTGTTGTCACCTGCCGGGCAAGAGGGGAGATGCCTCTGTGAGGCCACTCTGCCCTGCTGGGGTGGCTGGGGCAGGTACTGGAGCAGTGGAGCACATGGTCCTGCCCCGAGCCCTGCCCTTGCCATCCCAGCTCCACCAGCAGCCTGTGCTCAGCCTGTGACACAACTGCTCACAGCCATGAAAGGTCCTGGGAGGGATGGACAGTGATGCCAGTCGGGAAGCAATGAATGGGGGCAGTTCCCTTTGGAGAGAGGGAGGAACTGGGTCTAACTAAGCAACTTTGTGGGAAACTCCTGGCAGTTACAATTTGGGACTTTCCCCATCCTCACTGCTGACCACAGTGTCACCCTGACACAACCAGGCTGCAGAGGCACCACACGGGGCTGTGCAGAGCACATGGAGACTCCAAAGAGGCATTGGGAGGTTCCCAAATTATGCCACCTCACTGCAAGCCAAGTACATCCATCTCCCTGTGCTCCCCATCGGGAGAAAGCCCAAAATCTGGAGGGTTTGTTGTATTTTTGCCTGATTCCATCCATTTTTTTCCAGCTGTGAGTGGCTCCAGCTCATGCTGGGATGCTGCATGTCCCACACAGAACACCCTGAGAGCACAAACTTTCAGTAGGAAGCGTGAGTGCCAGAAGCCATATTAAATTCTTCCCATTAAGGAAACCACACAAAGTTTATGGTCTGGTAAAAGGGAAAAAAGAGAGCAGATGGCTGCAGAGAAGTTAACCCTGACACTACTGCAGCAACTTCCAGGGTGTTCAGAAGCAATTACACTCCTGAAAAATGGGGTGTGGGATTTAGCATGGCACAGGCTCACTGAGGGAGTGATGATGGTACAGGATGTCTCTGTGGCACACGCCATTCCCAGGCTATGTGTGGGTCTTGTCCTGGCTCCCCACGGAATGCCAGCTCCTGTGTGAGTGTCCCATAAAGCCAGTACTCAAAATAAGGGGCATTTCAGACCTTCAGAGCACTCACACCAGGCTTGGGGAAGCCAGACATCAACCCACAAGCCTGGAACTCCTGATGGAATGCAGCAAAGCCCTTGCTGGGTTGCTATTCCCTTTTTTCCTAGTGACAGAACTTTCCAAACCAGCCTGGGACAACTAAGTTATTTCTGAAAGGAAAAAATCAGCTCCATTCTGGGTTTTACTTTCCCTGTGGCAGATCGTGCTGTGCTCTGGCTGGGCACGAATCCCTGCCCTGGCTCTGGGCTGCAGGAGGAGCTTGCTGAGTTCCAATCAGGTGCCCCAGGCTCTCCCTGTTCCTCCAGTTTACTCAGCACATGAGAAAGCCTGTTTGACAAGCCTGGATTCAGCTCCTCCTTGGCAGGCACAGAGTCACAGCAGCACGTCCCTGTTCCCAGGAGCACTCGAGGCACCTTCAGACCCCCTGAGATCCCCAAGCACACCCTGAGGTGCTGATCTCCACTGGGACTTGGCTGCCTCTCAGCTTTGCCAGGAAAGTGCTTTTAGAAATACCTGTCCTGATGGGAGATCCTCCCAACCACGGAAAACCCAAGCCCAAACATCAGGCCTGGGAGCCAGCAATGTTTTCCCCTAGGTATCCTGGGGTGGGTGGGCTCTGCAGACCCCACAGGACAGGAAGGGGTCACTCTGTGGGGTGTGGGCAGCCTGACAGCCCCTCACAGGCACCAGCACAAGGGAAGGATGGGCTGGGTCAGGCCTGTGGTGGGGAAAACAGCCTCTGCTGCTTGGCTCAGGCAAAAAGGACATTTTGTTGACAAGAAGTCATTTTTTGGCAAAAAAAGGAAAAGCTGATAAAAATATTCTGAAAAAATCAGCTGGGAGAGGCCCACGTGCCAGAGCAGAGCAGGAGCTCTGGCCAAGTGGTTTAAAGAGTCTGATGCTGCTCCCACATCCCTTCAGAGCAGGAGAGAGGGGGGCAGGCTGGGCAGGTGTGGGGCAGCTCCCACAGAGCTGAGAAACAGGAACCTCCCTCTCAGATCACCTTTTATGTAGGACCTACACAAAAGGCACGTCCACTCCCTGTCTCACAGAGGAATTGCACAGCAATGAGGAGGGACAGAGCATTGTCCTGGCTGTTCCAGGTGTGTCCAGGAGGACACAGGGTGAGGCAGGTGCCTTGTGGGGTACTCACAATGCTCCTCATCATCTTGTCCCCACCACTGAAGGTCACTGCCAGCATGGAGGCACATTCCTCAGCATAGAACGGCATGGAGCCCGTCTCATCCACTGCTCCTGGGAAAAAGGGAAAGGCAGTGACTGCATGAAACCTGTTCTGCTTTCACCTGCTGAAATTTTAAGGTGATGATCCCAACAGCCTCTCCTGTGAGCTGGGCTCTTCCAGAGGCTAGGAGCTGGGCAGGGGAACCAGAACTGCATTTTTCTCACCTGGAAGATCTACAGGAAAGGCAGCCATGACAAATAACCTTTCACTGTGCTCAGTGTCACACAGATCTTCTACCCCTCCAGCAGCTTCTGCCCTCGAGAACGTGGATTACATGTTTCTCCTCTAACACAAGTGATGGGAATGCTGCATTCCAGGTCACTCCCTGAACATGGCAGCTTATCACAGCCCCAGAAGGGAGGCCTGGACATGGGCAGGAATTTCTCTGGCCTCCTCTTGCACTGTAGGTCAAAAGCAAACTTCAGGCTTGAAGGCTGAGGCCCAGCACACCCTACACACTGCAATGGTCACTCCCAGACACTTTCCCACAGATTCCCACTCCCCAGCCAGCTCCTGGATGGGCAGGTTGTGCAGTTTTGGCATGATGTCACTGTTCCACGCAGGGAAGGAAGGAGACAGAAGACCCAGGTGCTCACCTATGGTGACAGTGTAGATGGAGTTGGCATATCCATCATAGTTGCAGTTGTCACTGTGCTGTCCACCATTCCCACTGGCCACCACGAAGATGCTCCCAAAGCCGCGGCGACCGGCGATGACACCGTGCTGGAGGGCAGCCTGTGCAGGGGGGACTGTGCTCAGGGCAGGGGGGCTCTTCCCACATCCTTTCCCACTGATCCCAGCAGCTTCCAGCCAGCAGCCACGGCTGGCACGTGTGGCAATGAGCCAGGGGGACCAGAGCTCCCCACACATGACCTCTGCCCTTCTGTGAGGGCCCTGCCCCACAGACACTGCTGAGAAACACCAGCCCCACTTGGGCAGCACCAGCCCCACTTGGAATCACATTTCCAGCCTGACACCTTGCCCGGACAACATTCCCACCTAGGGAAAGGACATGTCTGATGGACCAGCAAAGAACCCAACCCGCTGAAAGTGAACCCCTGTGCTCTCCCTCTCCCTGGCAGATGAAGGTACATTCTGCCCTCCTGAGTCTCTGCTGTGGCACAGTGAGCTCTGTGCTGTGTCCCAGAGCTTGTTCCAGCTGCCCCTGCACACAGGAAGAGCATAAATTAACTTGCAGAACTGGGAACTATTTGTTATGGTGAATGGACAGCTCAGTTGTCAGCGCTGCTCTGAACAGTGCAGTAACTGCTGAGTTGTGGTTGGAAAAGCACAGCAGAAGAGCAGTGGAGCAGAACCACAACCCAGTGCTGGTTTTGGGGCCCTCTCAGTGACCTCTCACTGCAGACCAGGTGCATTTTGCAGCAGTTCTGCAGCACAGGAGTTGTGAAAAAGCTTTAATGGCCCAGGAAGGAGCAGCCTCAGCTGACTCTTCCTTCCACTGCAATCCCACTCCCTTGATTTGCTGCCAGCATCCAAAGGCACACTCCCTGCCTCGAGAACCACTCTGAGCACTGGGAATGCTGTCTCCTGAGAAGAGAGCATCCTGTGTGTTGCAAAAGTTGTCAGAATAATACCACAGGTTGCGAAAGTGCATTTTCCTGCTGGGACCAGCCTTTCCTTGGAAAGCTCATCCCACACTGCTGGAATGCTGCCCTCCCGCCACAGCGTCACCTCTCCTGACCACGCAGTGACAGGGAACACCTCTGCTGGCAGCCATGGACACAAACAGACGTGCATGGTGTCACAGCAACATCCCTCCACGCCTGTCTGGGCGGGCAAGAAACCATGTGCCCTGGAGAGCCTTCCCAGGGCCACTTGTGCTGCTGGGGCTGGTTTTTACCTTTCCCAGTTGATGGGGGCCATCCACAGTTTTCCCGTCATCATCAGGACCCCAGCTGGAAAGAGAGACACTGTGAAGTGACAGCCCCAGGATTCACAGGCAGCAACCCTTCCTGCCATTACAGAGAGCTACCAGCAGCCCCCAGCTGCTCCCAGCACCACGACTGGGATGGGAGAGCACTGTACTTTCCCATCCACCAGGATGGCCCCTCGCTGCTGGGATATTGCTGTTGTGTTTGCACTGCGCCCCTGGGTCAGATTCCAGTGAGCAAAATGTTTGAGTTTTATTTAACAACACATTCCAGTCCCCATCACACTGCTCAGCTGGGGCTGCCTGGCCACAGCAGGGGGCACAGTGTCCCCTCCAGCTCAGCCAGTCCGTGGGACATGGTGCAGCAGCACACAGGAGATCTCACAACTGCAGGCGCTGTGCAGAGCCCGGGCCAGCTCTCCAGGAACAGGATTCTGGTTCCTCAAAGCTGTCTGGAGCCACAGAAGCTGTGTGAGCACTCAGCCACGAGCTGTGACCCCATCCCCAGTCAGAGTGTGGCCCACAGTCCTTTGCTGGGTGCCTTGGGGCTCACCTGCAGCTGTAGATGTCATTGATCTGATAGTGCTTGTTGAAGGCAATGGCCTCCATGCTGTCAGTGAGGGGCCCGTCCAGCACTCGGATGCCTGTGGGACAAAGGACAAAGAACAAGACCCATGTGGGTCACAGTGAGCTGTATAAACTGCAAACAAACTCCTGGCTCAAGGCTGCCCTGTTGTGCTCACGCTGGCCCAGCTTTGGAGGGCTGAGGACTGAAGCACCACCAGGTCCTGCCTGGATGCAGGGTAAACCCTCCCTGTTCCCTGTGCTGTTACAGAATGAGCTCCTCTCTCCTCCTGCCACTTGGGAGCCTCTGTGTGCAGGCCCCCCCTGACCAGCTGGGCCCTGGGAACTTTGCTGTGCCACCATCAGGGTGGGTGCTCAGGCAGGGAAGGAGCTCAGGGCAGAGGAGGGGTGCAGATCTCCCTGCAGTGGCCTTGGGAGAGCCCTGACCCCCAGCATCCCTCTGGCATCTCAGGGTTCCCCTCTCCCCAGCCCACTGTCACCCCCAGGGACCATGGTGTGACCAGGTATGGACAGAACCATGTCCCAGCATTGCTGTCCCCCGCCCTGCCAGGGACACATCCTGCCTGGCACAGAGACCTCCCCTCCCTCTGCACAGGAGCTCTGGAGACAGCAGAGGGCACAGCACACATTCCCTGGCCTTGCAGAGGAGAGATGCAGCACTGACCCTTCACCCTGTCCTTCTCCATGAGGAAGAGCTGAGACCAGGGGTCAGGGAAGCATGGGAACCCGGCCAAGATTCCCCAGTGCCTCCAGACGGTCTCCAGCCTGGAGCACTGCCTGCACACTGTGGCACGATTGCCTGGCTCAGTCTCTGCAGTATGACTGCTCTGCTGAAAGCTCCACAGCCAGGCAGGCCAGGAACACTCCAGGAACACTGGAAAAGCTGCCACACCCACACCTATCCCGCTCTGCCAGGAGCCGGCTCCTCTGGAGAGGAGCTCTGCTGGGCACAGCCCAACCAGCCCGAGCAAGGCACTGCTGACTCAGAGCTGCTCCAGCCCACGGAGCCGTGTCCCAGCCCCACGGAGCTGGAGATGAGACAAGCCAGACACCTCGGGGTGCCACAGCCTGCACGTACCTGCGATGCGGCTCCCGTAGGCAACTCCCACCGTGCAGAAGCTGTTGTTTGGCACAGCCGCGATCTCCCCGGCGCAGCGGGTCCCGTGGTGGTTCCCGTTCTCCTCATCAGGGTGAGGCATAGGGTCGGGGTCGTTAGAGTTCAAGTCATAGCTGCCCTCTGGGCTCTGAAAAGAGACCCACAGTCACCACTCGGGGCTCTCTCTCCTCAGTTTGGGAAAAGCAGGAGTTAAGAGCACAGTACACGGGCTGAAACACAGCCTGGAAGTCACGGGAACTTCGAGGCTGCGTCCACACTGGGTTGCAGCTCAACACTGCTATCTGCTGCCGTGGGGAAGGGAGCAGCAGCCAAGGCAGCTTCAGGCACCGTTGAGGGGCAGAGGAAGGCCAGTCCCTACCAGAAGGAGACCTGGGTGCAAAATCTCCCAGGAAACCTGCCCCACACTTCCCACCCTGGCTGAGGGTGACAGCGCAGGTCGGGCTCTGATGGCAGCCGAGCTCTCACACACTCATGTCACACTGTCCAGCCTTCAGCCTGCCCTTTGCCCTCCCACCTGGGAGCAGGACTCACGTAGTTTGGCTGTATGTCCTTGATGGTGTGCTCCACGCCGTCATCCACCACCACCACCGTCACACCGCGCCCCGTCACGTTCCGCTCCCACACGCCCGTGACGTTGATGTCCTTCCCAGGGCTCTTGCGGTTGTTCTGAGCACCAGGAAGGACAGCAAGGGGAGAGGGTCAGCGTGAGGGGACTTTTTGGGTGCACTGGATGTGTATGGCCAGGGCCAGCAAGACAAGGAGTCACAGGACAGTCAGGGGAGATTAAGGGGGACAGCAAGGAACACTCGCTCAAGCCATGAAGTGCACAGTGTGCTCTGGCCAAACCCCCCGCCCACCCCAGTGCCACCAGTGCACACCCACCCGTGGGAGCTGCCTCCTCCAGTTATCAGGGTGAGCAGACAGTGGGCAGGGCGAGCTTTCACCACGCTCCCACCTCACCAAAGAACAGGAAGAGGCTGTTTTGCCTCCCATGCAACAGCTCCCTGATGGCCACACAAACAGCGGGAGCAGGAAAGCCACTCACCAGATGCCACTGCTGGGGGTATTTGGGATCGTTAAAGTGCAGGCTGCGCTTGGAGCGCTTCAGAAGCTTCTGTTCCGAGTGCCACCGCACGCTGTCGTGCTGTGCAAACAAAGTGTCCACCGACCTCCTTATTGCTTCGGGTTCCCTCCCCGCGCGCCCGTCGGGCTGGTAGGCAAAGAGGTAATGGCCCCTGAGCTCCCCGACACGGCCCATGTTCACCAGCCCCGCAGTCCGGGCCAGCTCCTCTGCCCGCTGCTCCAGCTCCTCCTCGGGTGCATCCAGGCTGACCGCCCACGTCAGCTTGCCGTGGTGGCCGTCAGTGTCCGGAGCGCGCTGCCCGCCGCGGGCCGGTCCGGCTGGCGAGGCGAGGGGGATCCAGGCAGCGCTCAGCCAAAGGCACGTGTGGATACAGAGCGTGGCCTCCATCCCTGCGCTCCATAGCGGCGCTCTCCGCCTCCAATGCGGCATCAGACAGGCGGCCTGGAACGGCAGAAAGGAAACTGGTGAGAACGTCTTCAGACGAGGGACGGGGTGGCCACGGCCGCACCTGAAGGTCACGCAGAGCCCCAGGGCTCCTGGCAGACAACGCTGGCACACCCGGGCTTGCCACTAACCCACTGGCACCGCAGATATGCCACTCCAGGGAAACCCCGGCCGAACCGGCTCCTTCCAGCGGTGCAGCACCGGAGGCACACCCAGGCCGGGCAGAGATCGATGCCCTGCTCTGCCCTGCCCTGCCGGCCGGGGAGTCAGCCCCGGGCCAGCACACACCGCGCCGGGCTGGCAGGAGCCACTTCCTTCTCTCCCCATGGACGGGCACCGAGGACAACTGACAAGAAACTCCTGATGCGCAGCTCCCCAGGGACAAACCACGGGCAGTGCCGCGCTCCGTGGGCAGCCGAGAGCCGGCTCCTCTTCTGCGAGGGCCGCACCGAACTCGTTCCTCGCCTGCTGCACGGCCGGAGGAACCTGCTGTCACCTGGCACGGGTGGGTATCACCACCGAGCCCCGGCTGAACCCCGATTCCACGAGCCACGGCAGCGCACAGAGGGGAAAACACCTCCCGAGATCCCGCTCCCGCACCCCCCGGCCCTTTGCCTCCCTCGATGCGGATCTTCACCTCTGACACAACTCACCCTCTGCGGCTCCCGCGGGACACCGAGGTCCCGGTTTCCCTCCCTAAAAGCCGCGCTCTAAGTGCCCCTCGATCCACCCCGGGAGCGCCACCTCCGAACCCCGCAGCGCGCCGGGGCTGACCCGGAGCTCCCCGCCCCGCCGGGCACCGGCAGCAGGGACACCGCGGAGGTCACGCACGGGCAC
>WEIV01018944.1:44343-55331 GCA_013390005.1 Calyptomena viridis | reverse complement strand
ACATGGAGACTCAAATACTTTATCCCTAATTTGTTCCTCAGATATGTAGGTCATCAAAGCAATTTTAAAATCAATTGAACTCTGAAAATGAGCCAACACCAGTCCCTCAAGATTAGAGTGAGTGGTTGAAACTGCTTGCTCTAAGTTAAAACTGACAGCAGCACTTTGGACGTGTTAGAGTCTAAGCACCATAATGTAGGAAGCCATAAAGTAAAGCAGTACAGTAATCTATTACACTGATCACCACTAGTGTACACCATCTGAGGGGTGGTAGATAAGACACAAAAAGAGAGATACCATTCACTTGGAATATCTCGGGATAAGCGACTATTAACTTACTCTTCCTCTCTTTTCTCTTCATGCTTAATGCTACACTTTCCCAAGTGAGTTTCACTGTTCAATATTAAAGTTATTTTTTGTTAAATCTCGGAGTGAGTATCAACTACTGTTACTCTCTTTCCTTTTTTGATATATACTCAACACTTTGCTTACTCTAGGTGAATGTATCGCTGTTATGTTTGGTGTTACAGCTAGGTGGGTTTTGTCATTTAGTTTATATTACCGTCAGGTGTGTTGTGTAGTTCTGTTAAGTCCTAAGGTTTTGGGTATTTTTGCTTAAGTGTGGGTATTTTCTGCTAGTAAGGTACTGTTAACCACACTGCTTTAACATGGAAGGTTTTGTTATTAAGTAGGTTAGTGCTTGTTTTGTGCAGCTTGCTAGTAGGTTGATATAGCCACGGTATATTTGTGCAGTTAAACGTTATCATAAGACATTTAATCCTCTTTACTTGTCACTGTATGGTATTAACAAACTCGTTATCAGAGTTAGTCTGTGGTATTACAGTGCTGGTAGTTCTCAATGGGGGTTTTGTGAGGGGTCTCGCTCTCTCTCCCTCCTGCTATTTTGTGAAGTTTCAGATAAAGTTCCCGTCTAAAATTCAGTGAACGGTTGCGATTAAGGGAACTTCTAGCAGACTGTTTTAGACATACCTTGGGGGTGAGACACTGAATAGCTGCTGTTTTGTGAAGTCTCTGAAAACTTCCTGTCTAAATCCAGCGAACCTGTTAGTGAAAGGTTTGGGTTAAATAAGCCTCTAACAGACTGGGTTAGACATCTTTTGGGGGATGGGACACTGAATAGCCATAAAGATATATATTTGTTAATACCCACAAGACAGAAATTCTTTGTTTCTGTTCCCCTTCACGTGGCACCATCCATCTGTGATGGTAGCTTTGGCTAAACTCTATCTGTCACTCCTGGGAGTGACATACCAGACAGACTGGTCAAGTCAAGTGTAATCTTGTCTACTCTTTGCAAACAGAAGAGGTAAGCTGCCCACATGAAACACACTGAAAAAGGACCCCCTTGCAGAGGTTTGTAGCAGGGAGCAGAATAAATGAGCAGCAGTTGTAGCACTAATGGTCTCTGAAACTTAGAATGGTCCTAATGGACCAGGGATTTGGATAAATAAACTGCTGTGCTGGTAGAAACCTGCCTTTGGGCTGGTGTCAGTATCAGACCGATTCTGCTGCTGCAGAACATGAATGTCCCTTCTCTAGCTGCCCCAAGTGTTATGTCAACCTTTCTTAAACTGAAACAGAAATGCACTTAGCACAAAAGACACTTCCACAGAAGTATTGTTTTTACACTGTCTCACTCTGTTCAGTTTTCTGCTTAAAGCCTTCTTTGCAAGACCTCACCATCCTGCCTTGTGATCATGCTTAAAGGAAACAGTGAAGATTATTACTACCACTTACAGTGAAGCCAGAACTGTGGGCTGCAGGTTTTGTTGGGGGGGTTTTGTGTGTCTACCCACCAAGCCTATTCTACATATTCTAGAAGAATCCTTTAATAAGGTACATTAACAGCTGCTGACAGTCTCAAACTGAGATTACATGAGTAAAAAGTCATGACAGATCTTCAACATCCTGGGCTCACTGCTACTGTGATTCCTGTACACAATGCGGAAATTTCTAGCTAGAGTTTTCCATCAGTTGACCCTATTTTTAAAGCATTTTAATTTTTCTTTTGTGGTTTTTTTTTTCATAATTATAGATTCAGATGTTGTGAAGTACTAAAGCTTTAGAGTACATACTCATATGACAACTCCAAACATTATGATGGCTTGTTTAGAAATTGCAAAAAGGCAGTTTTGGGACTGAATTATCAGTATTATTCAGAAAATTACTTGAAGATGTTATCTGAGGCTGACACATCATAGTTGTTATTCTTGCAGAGAATAAATCTGCTTAATAGTGACACTCAGTACTTCCCATTTTTCTTAAATATCAGAGAGCAGTTCTTGCAATATAACTGAGCTGGAATAAAGACAGTAGGGTAAACATGGTGGAACGTATGGTAGATATAGATATCTGTGGATTATGTGTATAAGCCTGCACAGTAGGATCCAACTATCAAAATAATTTCTGGACTATCAGGCATGTATATAGCGATGGAGAACAAAGAAGTCTCATGTGAAGTTAGGCCCTTACACAGACCACTTGAAATGTCTTGACAATTATTTTGTGTCAGCATCAATGTTGAAGCTAGAATGTATTGGTATCAAAAGAATAGAAGACTGTAGTTTGCATAAGAGTAAAATCTAATCATTCTCATATGAGCCTAAATTACTTCAGGCAGGATTGTCACAGATATGGGAATAGGAACAAATTAATATTCAAAATTACACAGGGACATTTGGGGATTATTTCACAATAAAAATAATTTCAATCTATTAAAAAATTCTAAGCATGAGAAACATTCCAGGCTAATGATGATCATTACTGGGAAAAAATGTGGCTGTTTATTTAGAGTGAAATCATTTATATGTAGCATATATTTAGTCACTCTTAATCAACACCATAGTATTATTAAATATTAAGATGAAAGCTTGAGGTCACGGAAGGCTCCTTTATATTTTCCTTCAAGAACTCGAGGGACAAACAGGGAAAATTATGGCAGATAAAGTCATGCACTGTTTCCCTTCTCCCTCTTCCCACATGTCAGTATGTCCCTTGGGAACAGAAAAACAGCATAGCAGGTGCTCTCCACATCACTTCTCCAACTGCTGTGATCTCCCAAGAAGCAAGCATCAGGCAGGCCAGGTGGCAGTGCTGAATCAAGCATCCCCTCCCCGCCCCAGTTCAGGTACCCCTTGCCTCTGAAGTTGCTGAAGAAGAAGGAGTTCATGTGAGGTTTAGGAGGAAAAGGAACAAATGGTATTTGCAAAAGGAGAAACCAGAGATAATTTCTCTGATTCTAAAGGCAGGGGAAGCCTTTTTTGCTAGTTTGGTCTTTCAGTGATAATGGAAAGCACAAGCCTGAGGGTGGTAGGAGGAAGAAAACGTCTCCCTGTGGGACTACATAGGATAAAAATAAGGGCTTGAATCTGAAACCACGGCTTCTTTTGCCTCTTATCCTACCTCCCACAGAGCAATGGTAAAATGCAGTAAGTGGAGTGCGTGTATATCTATTGCCACCAGAGAGCTGCCAGATGTCTGCTTTGCAATTGGAAAACAAGGGAAAAAAAAGCAACCCAGCCCGGAGACGGGGGTGGGGTGGTGGAATATGATAGTTAGTATTAGAACCCAAGGAAAATTAGCTAATGTGTGTGTCAGAACAAGAAATCCTCCCTTCGTTACAATTACTCAAAATCTTGGCTTGCCATTAAGAATACATTTTAGAGCCTGGCATAATTAAATGGAAAGCAGGAGCCAAAAGGGAAATGAAAAACCACAGAAAAGGAGAGTTAAGAGACTAAAATCATTCCTCATTTACATATTTTGCCATAATTTCAGCAAGTTTAGCCAAATTGCATTGGGACAAATTGATACTGATATTAAGCAGAAGCAACTTTACTGTCTTACGAAGTTTTTCTGGACATGTTCCGTAAAACTGAGCTCAGAATTTGGCCTAGTGTTTGAGGAGTGCTTTGATTATATGTATGTTTTCTGGTATTACAGAAATGGAATTTGCTGAAAAGCTTGTGACTGAACTACCTTTCAGACTGCTGTCCTGCAGAGAAGAGCTATTCCTTCAGTAAGCATAGCTTGAATTCACTCTGCTTTTTCTCCTGGCTGGTGGTCATCAGACCAGCCCCAGCAGTGCAGAGAGACCTTACTTCACATCTGCATTGTGCTGAATCCTAACTTTATCTCGCCGACTCCCAAGTCAATGCAGGAACTTGGAAGGCCATTCAGTGCATCTGCATCTGATCCTGACAGTTTGGCTTGGAGAGAGAGGAAGGAGGCTGGGCTTCCTCCTCTATCTACTAGCCAAGAGCTCTTCAGGACTGCAAGAAGCCTTCAGTCTGCCTTGAGTTCTGTGTTTAGCAAAGTGGGCTTGGCAGAGAGAATACTCAGGGAAACTGCAGGTTTTTGGTGATTCTGACCCCAGTTTTTGTTTAATAAAACTGATGCCAAAGCTAGTCAGAGAGCAGTTGCTTTACCAGTGCTTAGCTGTGAGATTTACATAAAAGCCTAGCATTTCACATAGCTGTATTTAAAAGTTTCTGAAGGACTGAATTGAAGGGTTGCTACAAGGAAAAGCATTCTTTATGTTCTTGCGCTGAAAAGGTTAAGAAAAAAGATCTTAACCAAGTTCTTTGCAACTACAAAATTTCACTCTTGGTGAAATTGATAACTGATGGTTATGGGAGCTGAGAGTTAAAGTTTACTACTGACATTTTTTCAGTATTCTTTTCAGTGGATTTGATCTCTTTCGAGTTTATCAGCCTTTCTTGTTTATGGAACTCGGAAGAGAAGCAATGTTTGAAATATTACACATGGTTAACTTGTTGCATAATGTATATTTTCCAGGCCTCCTGCTTTCTGTTTAGTAGTGAAGAGACATCACAACTGACAGAGCTGTCTTTTCTTCAAGAAATGAAATCAGTCAGTAAATGTGAAATAAAAATGGTTCATTTTGTGGGAGTCCTAGAAGTAGAAGGGAAGGGACAGACAAGTGGTCTCAGCAAGAACTGAATATAAGCAGAAAGACTAAGATGCCTTTTCATATCACACAATGAAAGCTCTCCAGTCATGCAGAGTATTTATTGTTTGTGTTACTATTGGATAAATGGGCTTCTAATTTTTCCTTCTTTTGGTCTGTAACCACTGGATCGTTATTTTTGTTCAGCTGCAGCTTCAGAACATTTAGTGATTAAATCTCCCCTAAGGATTTGTTTTTGCAAACCTAGCAGTCTATGTAATTTTTCTTTATATATCTGGTATAATTTGGCTGTTGCTAGGCTAATGGAAGGGTTGCTTTTGTATTATTATTGTACACATTAAAGAACATATAGGAACTCTAGGCTGGGGAATTAGTAGGTGAATTATTTTAGTCAAGATACAACTATTGTAATAAAATCTTTTGCGCCTGGGAGCTAACCCTTTAGACAGTCATCTGTATCAAAAGGAATTGCAATGGGGAAAAGGTAGGAAAATAAAGAGGCTGGTATTCGGTCCAGCTCACATCAGAGACATAGCCTCCATATGAACATATGAAAAGCATAATCAGGCCTTCACCTTTGTGGCTGGAGAAGGAGACTATGCTTGAAGTTTGAAGTTACCAAAATTATCCCCTCATGGTAGGGCACTCCAGCTAATTACAGAGAGACTGGGGGAGTAGGTGGGCAAAGGCAAAACCCAGAAATATTGTAAAGCACCATCTGCACTGGTATTCATAAAAGTAATTTATAAATATTCAGAGTACAAAAATGCCTGGTTGTTGTGTATTCAAAGACCCCTAAAGTCCCTCTGGCTTGTGGGACTGCCACAGCTGAGAAGTCAACCTTCTTGAAAATTTCTCCTTGTGCTCAGTCACAAGTATCACCTGGTGCTGGTCAAGACAAGAAGCTCTGAGAAGTAGGACCTTGCCCCTTCCTCTCCTATTATCGCACTCACCTCTGAAAAAGGAAAAGGGCTCCAGCATAATTCAGATAATTACAAAAAACTTCTCTATAATTCAGTTATAATACATTGCAAACATGTAAGTCAAATAATACTATTTCATTTTAATGTGTAAAATTTCTCAAGTAGTAGCTGGGATGAAACAGAATCAATTGTAGGTTAATAACTGAAATAAGTATTAACTACAGGACTTTTCATGGTTCTTTTACATGATGATTGTAGTACCCAATACTTAATGAGACACGATGACTGAGTACAGAGTAGTATCTGTGTGGCTTTCTCCACCATCCTTATTTCTCAGAACAGTTGTACAAACCTGCTTTTTACAGCAAGGTTTTCCACAGAAGCAGTAACTGTAACATGTAAGATCCTCGTCAATCAGATTACATGGCAATAAAGCGTGTAAAAGACACACAAAGGTCTTTATGGGTCATGTCATAAGTCTTTTGCAGGATCGAGCTGTCCCGAGCTGTCCCAAGCTGTAGGATTCTCATTAGTTTAGGCAACTTGAGGAAGATGATCTTGGTTTGACTTTAAACTGACTGTGGGGTACATCTCATCTGTGAGGTTATTGTTATTTGAGTTTTCTGTGACTTGCATCTAAGCTTTATGACTGGGTTCCTTTTCTGTAGAAGCACAGCAATAGGTTTTGGGGTCTGAGACAATATTTACTTGGAATAAACTTATGGGTGTTATAGCTTTTGAGTTCTACTGGAGCCCACAGTTAGATCCAGACCTGCCTTCCTCAAGTAAGAGGCGGACCTTTTCAAGGAGTGGTTTAATAGTTCTCTGAACTGCCCTTATGAAGAACTGCCCCTCTACAGAAAAACTCAGACTTCTTTGCTGAACATTTAAAATCAGATGCTGATTTCCACCTTCAGACCTGACAGATATCAGCCCATATAGAATCAGCTAAGCAAAAGTGCAATGAGCAGAGCAGCCCACATCACCTGCCACAATCAGCAGACAACCATTCACACCTGCCAAAAACTTTGATATGCTTCTGAGAAGAATGTGGCTGAACAGGACAGTCAGAAACAGTGGGGGTGTGTGCTTGGTTAGGCTAGAAGCTGTTACATTACCTCAGCAATTAGAGAAAGGTGTATCTGAATCAGAGGAGACATACACCTATATTAGCATCTTTTAGTTACTGCCCCAGCTCTGTGGTCAAAAACAACTGAACCTGGCTCCAGCAAAATGGTCTGCCACTAAGACCCATTCTGGCCATGGGCAGACTGTGCAGGCAGTGCAGGCAGTGCAGAGGGACATTCCCCCTGAGAGACAGCCTTGGGGACAGAAACTACCACAAGGAGGAGTAGCAATGGCCTTGGTTCTTGTGCAATTGCTGCTCCCTATCACTGAACATGCTTCCCTTTCCACCAGTCATTATTTTCCCCTCTCAAGTGGGGCATTTAACAATCACAGGACTGAGCTGCTGCTTCTGGATGGAGCCAACCAACAAGCTGCTGAGCATTCAAAAACAGAGCCCATGAAGGAGGAAAGAGGTAGTAATGATTTTTCCATCTGCCATCCCTGATGAGTTTCTCTTAAGTTCACAGCTCAGGGAAAGGCAAAGTCCATTCAGTCTTGTAGAGAGCTTGTCTCAGTTCCCTAGGAGGAATAAGGGCTCCATTAAATCTGGACAAAATGAGGACCTGTCCAGGGAAGTTATTTGCTTTCTATCTGCATGTCAGCAAAATTTGCTTAGCCTACACTGCTGAGAACACTGGATAAACTAACCATTCCATGCCTCAGTGTGTGGGCTGGGAAAAATGCAAACTGTGGACCAAGTTCCCAGGCACTCCTGCTGGGTTCTGTACCTGTCTGGAGAGATGAAGCACCAGTCTCCTGGAACTTGTAGCTGGAATTGCTCTTGCTCTTTCCCTGTCTGTCTTCAGGCCAACAGGCTCAAAGTTTGGAAGTCAGGTAGGGGTTACTGGGAAGCCCTTAATTGTGCACCAACACCTCTTCTGTAACATAGACTTTCCTTCAATGTGGTTTAGTGTGAGCTGTTTGGCTGTGGTGGCTGGTGTTGTGACACCCCAGTGGCCTCAGGTATGGGGTGAAAGGGCTGGTGGATCAGCAAGTCTGTGCAGAACAATGTCTCCTCAGAGGAGTGGAACAACTGGGATCACTTCAAATGTGATATGGAGCTGTGATCAGGACCATTTGTCATAATTAAAATCCTCTTGCTGTATACATGTGCTGTATTTAGGATATTCTGATGGAGTTAACTGAGTTTTGTAATCAACTAGAGCTCATCTCATGCATGCACCAGTCCAGGGAGGGTCTGTTCTAAACCAAGTTCACTCCAGTGGTTTTAGATGAGGCTAAAAGAAAGTTCCAACCTCTGTAGGCAAGAAGTGAAGAAAACCATATTGCATTAATTTTCCACAAATTGCTCAATATGGAATTTGTCTACAGTAGGACAAATGACCTTCCTTTTGTGAAATAAGCCACAGGACCACCAATGAACTCTATTTTAGTACTCATGAAAAGATTTAGCACTACTGTGCCAACCATGGCTGCACAATGGTAGTACAGCTGCCCTAGGCAAACAAGCATATCCATGTTTACAACCAGCCTTCTCCCACAGGCTTTTACCCTACTCTGGCAATTCTGAGAATCAACATCTATCTCACATCCACAGCTCGCATACAAGGAGGAAAAGTCACTGCTCAGTTTATGTGTCTGTATGCCACATCTCTATGGATACCTCCAAAAACTCCTGGGAGAAAAAAAAGAAAAAAAAATCAAGTTTGTAGTAGAAGAAAGCAAAAAAATACTTAGTTTGCTATCTTTGAATAAAAAAGCCCTCATATCTTTTGCAACTCTAAGTATACCATAAAATAATAATATCAAGAGATTGATCAAACTGTAAACTTACTGTTAATGGATTAGATTCCCAATAATTTGGGCAGTATCAAGGAAGCAGATGATGGAAGTGCATGAAGTATCTGGTCTATAAGTTGTTAACGGTATCGAGGTGGATCATGAATGGTCACTGTCACAAAAACATACTTGTCTAAAGGAAATGAAGGCTTTTATGGTCTACAGCCCCTGGGTGATGTCTGCATGTAGCTGCACTGGTGTAACTGAGATACTGAATGGGCAAATGACTCTTCTAATATGGATGAAGTTGTGGAATAGGGATCCAAGAGGACAGGAAAGGTCATGAGAAGGAAAATACAATGAACAGCTGCCTGCATGTTTTATTAGCCTGACTTCCTAAGGAAGTAAGACTTGTGTAACATTTGGTTTTTTGTCCTGCCCTCAAAAACCTTCTGAATCTGTTAGCTTGTTTTGGCTCAATTTAACAGAGGTATCAGCCTTAGATATAATCTATTCCTCCAGATTTCAAGAAAACTGGCAGATAGACAGAGAAAAGAGAGCTAAATAAGTACTCCCAATGAGGGGAAGGTTTCAGCATGAATTAAACAATTACCTGCTCCGTTTTTCCTGCCAGCTGGCCAGTCAACATGGCCAAATTACTTCAGGCCAATCAGCAAGTAATGAATCAGACTTTTTTTCAGTTGGTGTAGAGAACTGGAAAGGAGGTAAGAGGTAAGTGCCTGAGGAGGGGTGTAGAAGAAGCAAGAAATATTAAGGAGGGAATGGGGCAGGGGATACATGAGAGAAGAGCTGGAAGCATGGGCTGAGTCAGCTCTAGGAACAGAGCGGGAGGAACTGAGGTTACCGAGGTGAGAGCAGGCCATGGTGGAAGAACTGGGAGTTATTGCAGGACAGGCAAGTATGAACACAGTCTTCCTGAAATCAGCCTAATTAGTGCCTCTACTCACAGGATGCTTTGTGTATACAGAGCTTGTCATGAAGACATTATGAGCCTACTTTTAGAAGTTATGAGCACTCTTAACTTTTATGAAATTCAGAGGGACTAATGGGTTCTCAGCATCAATAACTCTGAGGTCCTGTCTATGTAATTTTAGTTAAATAAATTTGTAATAGCTATACCTAACTGCCTTGCAGCATGAGAATTATTAGATCATTACAGTTTCTTATATCCATCACAGTAAAAGCAGATCTGCAGAGGCTAGTGATTTACATATGCCAGTAAAAACAGAAAAAGAAATGTACCACATAAACTGTCATCCCAATTATCGAGGTCCACAGACTATATTGTTCTGCTAGATATGCAGTTTTTATTTCCTTAATTGCTGTAAAATACATATTGTTCAAATAATTTAAAAAGAAATGTTTGGGCAAAATCAATAGTGAGTCAGCCATAGCAAGATTTAGCAGCCATAACTGAGTTAAAAGTGTAACAGAATTGTAAGAGCTGAATCACACCTAACTCAAGTTTTATGTTGGAGTAACTTCACTGACTGAAGCATAAACTAGAGCAACAAAGAAGTAAGTAAAGCCAACAGAATGAATAAGCCTGTCAAGAAACCTCCAGAAAGGACTTTATCCTATGTGTTATTTCTAAAATCTATTATCCCTTGAGGTAGCTGATCAGGTATCCCTACCAAGGCTTCCGCACTTAATTTTTGCAACTTCTTTTGGAGGCATGCAATCCTGCAAATGGCTTCACAATTCTAAAATGGAATTTTAGGGGAAAAAAATTGCTCAGGACTTGAAGACCCTAATTACAATTTTCTCACCAAAAGGTTTGGACTATCTGTGAGCTATCTCTCTCTCTCTTTCAGATTTCAGGTCTCTCTGGTTACAGCTAAAAGTGTCTTGCTAGAGAAGACTTCTCCAAGACACTNCCAAGTACAGAACTATAATTTACACTGTAGATTGCTTTGCAGGTAACAAAAGGTTGCACCATATTGTCAACATTTTAGCAGCTTAATTGAACCACTCTGTGCCACAATGTTTATCAGCATGCCACTGTTAACGTTTTACTGTATAAATCTAACACCCTGAAGCAACAGTGGTGGTACTGAGTTTTTCTTACTTTTTCTTGTGGGTCTCAGAGAGTTGTAGGTTATACGAGACTTATCAGGAGAGATAAATATTAATATATACATTTAACATATCAGTAAGCTCTAAAAGGTGAAGTGGCATCCCCCAAATGGTAGAACAGTTGATGGACAAATATGGTAAGAGAAACA
>WEIV01018944.1:14758-35654 GCA_013390005.1 Calyptomena viridis | reverse complement strand
GTCACAGTAAAGAATTTTTTCCTCATATCTATTTAAGCCAACCCTCTCTCAGTTTAAAGCCATTCCCCCTTGTCCTATCACTACATGCCCATCTGAAAAGTCCCTCTTCAGTTCTCTTGGGCTCTTTTATGCACTGGAGGGCTGCTCAGTCTGGAGCTACTGGAACTCAGAGCCTTCTCCATGCTGAACTATCCCAGCTCTCTTAGCCTATCTTCACAGGAGAGATGCTCCATCCCTCCGATAATTTTTGTGGTCCTCCTGTGAGCTTGCTTCTGCAGGACCATGTCCTTCTTATGTTGGGTGCTCCAGAGCTGGATACTGTACTCAAGATGGGATCTCACAAAAAAGGAATAGAGGGGGAGAATCACCTCTCTTGACCTGCTGGCCACATGGCTTTTGAAGCACCTCAAAATGTGGTTGGTTTCTGGGCTGCAAGTACACACTGCTGAGGCATGTTGAGCTGCTCATCAAACTTGTGCAAGACAGTGTGAAAGGCTTTGAAAAAGCTCAGGTAAATGGTGTCAGTTGCTTTTCCCTTATCTGCCAATGCCATGATGCTGTAGTGAAAGGTTACCAAATTTTTCAGATATGTTTTTGCCATTAGTGAAGCTCTGCTGGCTGTCACCAATAACCTGATTGTTTTTCATGTGCCTTAGCACAATTTTTGTTCCATGATCTTGCCAGTCACTGAGGTGAGACTTACTGGCCTGTAGTTCCCATGTCTTCTCAAAAATGAGGGTTATATTTCCCCCTTTCCAGTCTGTGAGATCTTTGCTGGAATGCCAAAAGTTCTCAAATGTAGTGGATAGTGACTTAAGCTGAGGTTGCCTCAGGACCCATGGATGCATCTTACCAGGTCCCATAGACTTGTGCACCTTCTGGTTCCTTAGATGTTCTTGAACCCAATCTTCCTTTACAGGGTCTTTCTTCATTTTCCCAATATCTGCTTTCACTTTCTGCAATTTGGTCAGTGTGTTTGGAGAACTTCCTGTTGAAGATCGAGATTAAGAAGTTATTGAGTACTTCAGCCTTCTTCGTATCCTGACTAACTAGGTTCCTGTTTCCTTCTGAAGATGGCCCACATTTTCCCTAGTACTCCTTTTACCACTAGTGTACCTATAGACATTTTTCTTGTTGCCCTTGATGTCCCTGGTCAGATTTAATTTTATTAGGGATTTAGTTTTTCTAATCTAATCCTTGGATATTTGGGTAATCCATCTATATTCCTCCCAGGCTACCTGTCCCTGCTACTGCCCTCTGTAGGCTTCCTTTTTGTGTTTGAATTTGTCCAGGAGCTCCATGTTCATCCATGCAAGCCTCCTGATTTTTTTGTCTGACTTGCTCCCTGAAGTGATCCTTGAGTATTAGCCAGTTTTCCTGGGACCTTCTTCCTTCCGGGGCTTTATCCCATGTCACTCAACCAAGCAGATCTCTGAAGAGACCAAGCCAGCTCTCCTAAAGTGCAGGGTAGCAAACTTGCTGTGCTCCCTACTCGCTGCCCTAAGGATCTCAAATTCCACCATTTCATGGTCACTGCAGTCAAGGCTGTCCTTAAGCTTCACATCCCCCATCAGCCCCTCCTTGCTGCTGAGATCAAGGCCCAACACAGCAACTCTCCTTACTGGCTTCTCTATCATTTGGAGAGAAAATTGTTGTGAAGGCATTCTGGGAACCTCCTGGGTTGCTTAATTCCTGCTGTATTGTCCTTCCAACTGATATCAGTCTCCACGAGGACCAGGGCTTGTGAACGTGAGGTGATTCCTACCTGTCTATGGAGGGACTCGTCTGCTCATCTTCCTTGTCCAGTGGTCTGTAGCAGCCCCCCACTAGAATGTCGCTTGTCCCTGCCCTCCCTTTAATCCTGACCTGTAAGCCCTCAGTTGGGTCCTCATCCATTCCCAGGCAGAGCTTCATGTTTCCAGCTGGTCGTCAACATAAAAGGTGACACTCTGTTATGTATTTAAATCCTGTTGGAATTTTTTTTCTCCATCCCAATTGTTCTGGATTTGGGCTCTGTGCACCTCCTTCTCCCTCTTTTCCTGCNGGTGCCACCATGCATGGCTGGGCGGGGGGGGGGAAGGGAAGGCATTGTGGGAAAATGGGGAATACAAAAAACTGCGTGCAGGAGGGAGACCCTGCGTCCCCTCTCTCTGTCTGTCAGGTTGGCTGCTGCTGGTGCGCAACAAACTGTGTGGAGCTGAGCACATCCTGCTTCCCCTGCACACTCTTGAGCCTGACCTGTTTGCCATGCGGCCCCGTGCTGGGCTCTGCCGCCTAGTTGCTGTCTCATGCAGTCCTTACCATGACACCCAGGAGGTCCTGGCTTGCTCCCAACTCTGGGCCAGCATGTGCCATCATCTGGTATCAGTGCATCGCCCCTGCCATCACTGCTGAAACCTGTCCCAGACCCTTGGACAGACACCATCCATGAAAGAGGTTCTTTTTCCCCCCCCTGCACCTGAGGGAACGGTGATAGAGCCTCCACTGTGCTGCTTGTGAAGGGTCCCGGATGCCTCCGCCACCGTCACAGCCACTATTGTTGTGGCCACGGGAGCCCTCACTGGGTCACAGCTCCCCCTTTGCCTCCCCAGGCTGTGCTGGTGCCTCCTGCTGGACAGAGTTAGAACTGTCCCGAACGGGAGAGGCGTTCTCTGAGTGCGAGTTCCTGAGTTCTGAGTGTTGTTCTTAAGTTGTTGCTTTGTGTTCTGTGTGTATATATATATTTAATAAAAGAGCTGTTGTTATTTTTTCTACATTTTCCGGAGAGTCTCTTGATTTCAAATTTAAATAATACAATTGTCTTCAAAACAAGACACAGCCCTTCCTCATCTCCCCTCCCTGTCCTTGCAAAGAGCCTGTATTCTTCCATTCAAACATTGCAGCCATGGGAGTTATTGCATCACATCTCTGTGAATACATGAAATGTAGTACTTTTTGGGCAAGACTAGAAAGATTAAGCCACTGAGGGTGGAAAGACTGAAAAGATGAAAAACTGTAGAAGGTATCAACAGAAGGACAATCAAAGCTTACTAATGATACTCTCATTATGAACATTATGAAGTCTCCCATTATGAACACCTGTTTTCAGATGTCCTGTGTCAGACATTTTTAATTTATTTTCCATGAACGAGGAATGTTCCTTTGCCAACTCACACAAACTTGTAAGCCTTTGGGGTCAATACCTTTGTTGTCCTGGGCAGAGAAGAAACAGACTACACATGTTCCCCTCCTACTGCTTCCAACAAAAGGTTAGGTGTGTCACTTCCTTATTCTCATCTTCAGTCACTACTCTGTGAAAGAAAGGAATGAACACTGCTTCTTTCACCAAAGCAAGAGAAAGGTGTCAGAAGCCCTGGAAGATGTGGAGTCTGTCTGTAGGGAAGTATCACCTGTTCATATTGACTAGGGCATTCTAAGCCCCACAGAGAAGCAGGACTTCCTTTTCTCTCCATTGGTCCAACTTAGGTACCTCTTTGTTCATGGGGTGGGTGTTACATCTTTCTGTATTTGTCCTTGTGGATTGTCTCTTTTGTGGATTGTCTCTTACAGTGCCTAATTCATGACACATATCATCATTCAGGAGTCATAGTCAACCAGCTTTTGAGGTCAAAACACAGAATCCTTTTTTTTTTTTTTTTTTTTTTNNNNTTTTTTTTTTTTTTTTGGTTCTGGCATGAAATTTTGATGCACTCCTCAGAAAAGCCCAGGAAGAAGAACAATCCTAAGAAAAGAGCGAGGCTTTTACACTAAAATTTCCCAATACTTCTTGGGGCAAGCCATGCAGCAAAGGGAGAAGAATACAGAAAAGCTGGTAATCAGCTAAGTAGTAGTCTATTCACTGGTAAGACAGGGACCAAGTGAAAAGCACTGTAAGAGTATGTACCTAACAAATTTATCATATGGACCACACAGGTGAGAGACTGACAACTGGTACTTCTGAACTTTGGGTCCTTGACTGTCTCCTTCAACCTAATTTTGGCTTGATTTTGTATACACAGTATTTGCGTATATGACCAACTCCTGTCTCTGAAAATGGAATGAGAAAAAGTAGCATTTAGCGAAGCAGAGAAAAACAAATTCCCATGTACAACATGTACTTCACTACAAGAACAGTTCCTGTGATTCTCTCTTTGGGATTAATGAAAATGTAGCAAGTTCATACAAATTCACATGGGCACTGGCATTTTTCTTCAGAAACATCTGTACGGACCTGTTAGATTTCTGACCCAATTTGATCTGTGTGTTTCATCTAAGGTATTCAAAGCTATTACTATTTCATATGTTGCCATAATTTGTAGTCAGTCTGTAGTAGATTTCTGGGAAGGAGATTTGGGAAACAACCTAATTCTTCATTGTGTTGGTCTCTATTAATGTCTTGGATCATTTGGTAGTATTTCTAAATATGAATGAAATATTAATCTGCAGATTAAATACTAAGACCTACTTTGAGCTCAGTTGTGCTATAATAAATCAGGTAGTCTGAAGAACTGCTTTGCATCTATGCCATATAATTTAGATGAGAATCTTTCCAGTTCTGATGCTCTTCTGTTGGAATTAAAGTTACTGTATTTTCTCTGACAAGATAACAATGATGTTCATGATAAGCTGTCATATGCAATTTCAAAGACCTTTTTTTCAAGCCTTTTCTCTTCCATCAAATAGACTTCACTGCTTTTACAATGTAAATATCTGACGAGTTCATGCTCTTCAGCTCACACAGCAGGATTTGAAGTCAATCCAGAAAACAAATCCAGAAATATAAGAGGGCCCAGAGACCTTTGGATGGGAGGTTTGTGTTCTTTTTGTCATATAGAAGTGCTATGGGAGCCCATGAACAGCCTCTCTTCTTTCATTCACGCATGTCAGGGTACCATGGCTACAATGGTGCAAGTGCAGAAGAGATTTAACTATGAATTAATTGTGTTTTTGCAGAGTTAAAACAGACACAACAGAGCCTCAGCAGTTTCCTCTTATTTAATTATTAATTATTATTTAGCTATTAGATGGAGCACAGATGTGGCAAGGGAAGGAGAAGATCACAACAGAAGCAGAAAAAGGAGTATTTGATCAAACTCTACATCTGTTACGTTTTGGAGGTCAGGTCAGGGGCTGTCTTTATACTTCACACTTATGCAGTGTTTAGGCAAAGAACTTTAGCCACTGGCTATGGCCTCCAGGCAAAATAGCAACATGAATAATAAATGATAACAGCAATCAAGCAGTGTAGGGGTTAATTCCTAGCTCTTAACTAGTAAGGCCAAGGTTGCAAAAGAAAGGAAGCTTCATAGCTGTTGGTGCAGGAGGATTATTTTCTGCTGTAATTGTCATGGCAATCTTTATTTTTGTCATTTCTTCAGCTTTTTAATGGGAAATCCTTAAAGGTAATTTTTGAAGCTGGAGGCTTGGCAAAAAGACAGCAGAAAATGTTGCCCCATTCCTATCCAAGTGATTTCTCACGAAACAGCCATAGGAGTCCTTTGTGGTCAAGAAATGACTGAACTTACTACATTAAATTGGAAAGTAAAAATCCTGGAATGAAATAAAGGCAAATCCCTTGTTGCTTGACTGCTGAGAACACTGGACACCTATGTGGTAATGATCATGAATTTATACTGCTGGACTACAGAGGAGAGGTGAAAGCGTGGCTAGCTCATCGATGTGATATGAGAACCATCCTTCTGCTTGGCAGACACACATCTTGTCTTAATTCTGAGTGTGGAACTGTAGAAGATTTTCATAAAATGCTCTCTCATCTTTTTCTTTTCCACAAGAGTCTTGTAATCACACAGTGACATACGTAAACTGGCTCTTGGGTAAACTGGGAATGGTGCAGCACTGAAAAAGTGCTTGAAATTATTTGCTGATAGGAGTGCTCAGATATCCAAATCACAATTCCTGCTCTAACATTAATTACTTCAGTGTTCTCTTTAAGGAGCCCAACAAGTAATGAGAAACAGACGGGGAGTAAAACTGAGACTGTGTTTGGTTTTGGAAAACAACCATCATCATCATCATGAGAAACAGTTCAAATTAGTCAGGTGAACCAAAAATTCAAATAGTGTAAAAGGTCTTCCAAAAACCAAGGTACACAGATGAAGTTGACAAGTTCTGTAGAGCTGGTGTTTTATACTGAAGTTGTCTTTTCATATGGTTAGTAAATACCATATAAATGCATATAAATGACAAAGTCATTTATATAAATTACTTTCACAGTCTTACAGCAAGTAACACCATTGGGACGGGGTCAAAAACTTGTGATATGAATATGGTACCATGAGTGAATACTCTTGTTGGAGAAGAGACAGACCCCAAAATCTTGGCTGCTGTGAGACATACCCTTCCCATGGAAATGAGACCTCCTTGCAATAGAAATCTTATGTTACTCAGCTAGGAGACAGAGGCACTAAAATCCTTGCATCGCTTTGACAATTTAGTCCATCTGAACTTCTACAGCTGCTTCAGTAGCCGAGTCATGACACCAAAGGCTCCTTGCAAAGCAGCTGACTTTGAGACCATAAGCAGCCAGGGTACTGCACCTTCATGCTGCCTCTCCTACAGTTGTATCAAGAGCCTAATGAGCTGGGTGGCTGCAGGGGACAACCTCACAGCCACCTGTGCAGTGCTGCAAAGATTAATAGAATCAGCCAAGGCAGCAAAATTGTCACAGCCAAACCTTATGCTTTCACTACTCAGTACTGTGTCATTTAGTCTCAAAAAATATAAGTAAAGGAGAGACGGAGAGGAAGGAAATAAATCAGTGAGTGAATAATCCCTTCTATTCTGAGGACAACAAAGTCTATTCCCTTCACCTCACTTAATAGGATTGGTTTGATCCAAATCTTTTTCATGAATTAGATTAAATTTTTCATAATAATTTTATTTTATCTTAGCAAACCAGAAAAGTTTCCTTGCTCATTTTTTTTATAGAATGTCTTATCTAAATTATTTATATCAAGAGATACATTTCACCTATACACCAGACACCCAGAAATATCTCATGTCTTTCAAGGTACATATTTTGATCTAAATTTGTTTACATAGCAGGTTAAGCCTGTAACATGAAATTACTTGAGCATTCAGCTCCTAGTTTTGAGATTCATTCATTTAAAAAAACAATGTTACTTCACACAATACCACTTTTCCTGAGAAGGCTTCCCTAGTATTGTCCCTTAGTTTTGGGCTGCAAAACTTGCCTTATTTTTAGACACTAAATAGCTCTTCATTAGTGCAAGTTATTCACTAATATAAGGCAGCGAACAACAGTTTAAATGGAAGTATGAATAATCTAAAGTGGATGTGGAGAAAAGGCTTGAAAAATGACCCTACTCTTATGCCAGCTTGGTCTGTGTGTGGTCTCTCTGCTCTATTTCTTTCCTCCTGTTGGTGAGAGGCTCTGACAACCCTTTTAGTGATAAACATTCACATAAACCAGTGTGTCACCATCAGGCATAGGCTCCAATTCGTATCCCATACTGCTGTACTCTGTACACTGTACGTCAATTTCATTTTGTAATTCTGTGCTGTATCCGATACGTAATCCCTTTCTGTGGAAGTTTATCAGCCTTTGAAGGCTGATCCCAGGATCCTTTTGGCAAGTTTAGGCCCTATGCTACCTTTAATGACATGGTGACACTATACAAAGCATTTTTCTGGTGTCTTCTGACCAACCATCGCTAATCAGCTACAAGCTGGAAAAGCATTATAGTAATGAAATGTTTAATCAAGATGACATAAAACCCAAAACAAGCCAAAACTTTTTCTCATAGCATTCATCATTGCCACATTTCTTCCAGTAGCTTGTTCAATTATTCGTATTTTCGTATGTATTCTTTCTGTTTATTTTACCCTAAACATAGAAACTTTTTGCTTGGATTTTTTCACTGACCATGTCCATTCTCAAGTATGTCCCTATTTATACATAAGAAATGATCAGTAGATGTTCCACTGGTTAAACTCTCATTTCCATATAAATGTAGCTCCTAGCTGCCTAAATACATTAATTAACTTGAGAGCAAACTCAGAAGCCAAAAACTAGTTAATGAATGTCAGTTTCATTCAGTATATGAGCATATCAGAAAAGTACTTACAGACATCACAGACTGTCAAAACAGTAACAAAATAAAGCTTGGAATCTAGATATGAAGTCTTTTTCATTAGCAGGAGATCTACTGTTAGTGGTTACTACCCTCTTAATTTACACCATCAGGAAAAAGCTCTTTTCAGAGCATTTCCCAGTGTCAAATTAATATATTTCTTTCTCAAGCTTCAAATAATTGTCTCAGGCAGTATTTTCTGCAGGCCTTCAGCTTGCCATGTTGTTATGGTTTGTTTTGAGGAAAACTTTTTTCCACTTTTGTTTGCAGGCGGGGGGTGTGCCTGCCCAGTCCCGCAGCAGCCCGGGAGCCTCCTGCCTGCCACAGTGCCTTGGACCGGGGCCCCCCTGGTCTGCTGCTTCGGCATGGGGAGGCCTCCCGCCCCCGGAGCCTCCTGCCTGCCGTGGTGCCTCGGACTGGGACGCAGTTTTGGCAGTCCCCTCTTCCCCCCCCACCGCCCGCCACGGCCCCGGGGTGTCCTGGCTGTGGTGGGCTCCTGGCTCTGGGGGGGTGTGGTTCTGGGCCCNTCTTGGGGTCCCCAAAGCCTAGCCCCGTCCCCCACGGGTTCCCAAATCCACTCCTTCCCTTTTTTTTTCCTGCCCCAGGAAGTCCCTGGGGGAGCCCCGGTCTTCACCTAAGCAGGGGATTCATAATTTAGACTTTGGGTGCTTATATTGTTTGGATAAGGGTGTTTTGGTTTTCGATACATAATATATATACATATATATAGTTTGTTTGTTTGTTGTTAATAAAATCCTTTCTATCCTTATACTCAAAGTCTTGAACAATTTGATATTGGATTCACTTTTAATTTGTTTCAACTGTCTCTCCCCCCTCAAATGGAGACACACGTCTAGGAACTACAGAACATAGAAAGTCTTAACTTTTCTGACTTTGCTTCCATGCCTCCCTCTGTAAAGCTTTGAATAAAAGAAAATCTGAAACATCTCCTTACAGAGAATTGATTGAAGAGCTTTAACAAATGGCAACATGTGGATGATTCTAGAGAGGATGTGGTGGAAGGAGGCTAGCACAATGAAACTGTTATAAGAAAAATTGAATAATGAACTTCAGAGTACCTAGAACAAAAAAAAAAGGCAAGCAAAAAGCAGACTGCAGTATACCTGAAGAAAGACAATCCCTTTAGGTTGGTCTACTGTGACCATTCAGTGTCTCTCTCCACAGCCAAAAATATTTTAGTCATTGTGAGAAAATATTAAAAAGGCAGTTTTATTCCCTCACAAGTTTACACAGTTGTTAGGTATTTAGTAACAGTACTCATCAGTAGTTTTCTTTCTCTGATTTTTGATTAGCACTGACATACTACAAGGAGTCTTTCTTGCAAATTAGTAAATGGTGTATATTCAGAGAACATTTCAGTGATGATACATTATACATTATATATTTAAGAATTTACAAAGAGTCAGGTAGCAGGGAACCAATCTGTAAGGCTGATTTTGGGTTTGTAGTTTCTTGTGCTATTAAAATGTTTGGTTCATGAGCTAGATGTACAGCTACCTTATGCTTTAGCAGACTAATGAATTTCCTGTTTAAACAAGATAGAATTTTAATGAAAGAGTTACCTGTGCTTTTGTGACTGTCCATAGCAATGAATAGATCAGTCATAGGCCTGGAAGCTAGGAATTCCTCAGTTCTAAACTTGCCACCGATTTCACAGACAAGCCACAAAAGATCATAGTTTTAAAAACAGACCATTGTTGGTCTACATACTTTCGAAACCAGCCTGTGCAGCTCTTGGTTTGTGGAAACAAGCTACATACTGAAGTTGATGATAATTATGGGTTCTGAGCAGCTTTGATGATGAGCTACTTGTTTATATACCATAAATCTGGTTACAGAAGTCTAAATACAGGCCTTCACATCCAGAAACTCTGGGCTTGGCTTTTTTTCTAAAGAATTGTTTTATAAAAGTAAAACAGAATTAAAAAAAACCCAACAAACATACCAAACACAAAAAAATCTAACAGAAATAAAGAAGAAAGGATGAAAAAGAGAGTTGAACTAGAAATAAATGTGTTTCTAATGCTGGAAAGAGCAATAACTTTCCAGCAGGAAGTGGAACAGGAGCTAGAGATCACAATTAAACACACCCTGTAGATGGGATTCTTCAGGTGATGATGATACACATAACGGAAAAAATAATCACATCAGTCCAATTCAAAATTGCCTAGTCCACTGTTTTAGTGTCAGACACATTCTAGACATCTCTCAGTCCTGATCACAGCTCTGTATGTATTCATATGTAATTACTGAATTTAAATTTATATATTACTAAGTACATACATAATGTTTGTATGCAAACCTCAATTTTGTACTTGTGTGTTTTAAAGATGCTCTTGATCATGTATCTCTAAGTGTGGAAATATAATGGTAACAGTAGATTTCAAATATTCAAGGAGTTTTGACCTCTAGAGTCTGTAAGATAACAACAAAGTTGTGTATGATGCGAAGGAGACTGTGAATCCCTTACCAAAGTCCCTGCCAAACCAGAAGGTTCATTTTAGGAACTGCATTCATCTGCTGAGAGTAACTGGTACATGCTCTGCCCTACAGTATGAATTAATTACATACAAGGTGTTGCAAAGACGTACTGTCCCTATAAGTCCTTTCTGACTGATTATCCTTGTTACAGGGCCAGGACCAGTTTATCACTGTGTGGATATAACCAAAACTGTTATGTTCTGATGTAGAATATGATGTCATTTCTGATGGACTCTTAATAATGAATCATTTGTAGCAGCTGCCCAGGGTACACCTGACACCTCAGGACACAATAGATAAGGGGCAGGCCAAGGCAGAGGAGTGTCTCTTTTCACACCAATGACTCAGCTGTGATAACTCCCCTCCAGGGAAGCATTAGTACCTTCACACTCAGCTGGAGGGATCCTATCTGCTAATGGGCCAATAATGGACCCAATTACACTGGCAGACTTAGACCATCAAAGATTCAAAAAAAATCCCATGACTCACAGAGTTAAACCACTCATTGTGAAACTCCCTATCCTAGTGGGAGTATTGGGCATTCCCACCTGAACCTGAGAGTATATAGTCTTTGGGTTTGGGGACTTTTGGTATCACTCATCAGATCCAGAGGAGGAACAAAACTTCAACAGGACTGTGACTGCCACTCTCGATGAGACTGTGACCATCATCCTTACTAACAGGTTTCCTTTCCTTCTGCTTTGCACCCAGGGGATCACACAGTGCTCAAGACAAGAGCCAACTAGCACTGTGCTGTTCTCGTCCCAGGGTGCTGGGTTATACTTTGTAGTTGTGGGTTAAAACAAGTTTTCTTTGTATCATTGTGTGTATTGTAATCTTTTTAGTAAATTGTAACTCTGGATTGTAATCTCTTTAAACTGGGTTCATTTCTCCCTCTGGTTTACTTTTAAACCAGCACACTGGTGATGATGTACCTTCCTGTCCCTGTGGATCAGCTAGACAGCAAATTGGGTGCATAATCTATGATTCTGCCTGTTTAACTCTTATGGCTGCTCAGGTACTAAGGAATGAGCCTATCATTCTTTCTAAATGGGCTGGTGACAGCACCAAAATTTTGGCCAATGTCTGTTTTCTCAAGAAAGGCAATTTTTGCAGCCTTCAAACGGTAGACATGTAATTACTGTATACACAATGAGCACTAAATTCCCCAGCATGGCTGCATATTATGCATTTACCCAGGCTTGACCTTCTGTCCTGTGCCACACACTAACAAAATGCCATGTGTGTGGGGTGTGTGTCTGGGTGATGTGTCTGCTCTCTTATGGCAAGAAAAGCAACAACAGAATCAGGACTGCTGCCTAATGCTATGATGTGGAAAGCACTGCAATGTATATCAAGCCTCTCTTTTTTAGTCCTTCTACCACACCACTAAATGTACTTATTAAATAAAAGCAAGCATTTAGGAGACAGAAGAATGAAGATGGCACTACCTGAGTTGATAGTTGAATGGATTAAAGGTTTTACATGTCAATATAGCAGCCTGACTAAATAAGTAAACAGAAACTGATGTACTTTTACCAAGGAGTTTTTAAAGTTGACTTGATATTTTCTTAAATCAGTCTATAATCAGCTCAATTAGATAATTTCTTGTATGAGAATGTGAACATTTTGTTAAGGCTGAAACTTGTCCACTTTTCTTAAGAAAACAGATTCTCCTGGGAAGTACCAAAAGATTATCAGGTCAGTATTTGAGCAAACTCCATATAGCTTCACATGATGCCTATACAAAATCAGGATAGTAATCCTTCATAAATACATATCCTATGATAAACTTGCTTCTCAGGCCAGCCAGGTAGAGAGGGGTTTTAAAAGAGGCCATGAAATAATTAAGAGTGGTCGTCAGACAACTGTATTATGAAAGTGCTGGTAAATTAACAGCTCAGATTTTTACAACCCTTATGGGAGTTAATATAGGTCAGGCAGTCTCCTCTCTCCCTGCTGAACTGAGCTCAGTACTCTTTCAGTGAGACACAAACTGTGAGAGGTTTGGGCTGAATTAACAGAAAACAAATAATAGGGATAAATAACAATAAAACAGTATTGTTAGAGCAATTTGCTTGGTGTGGCCTGTAAGATACTTTGTGGAGTCAAGAGGGGATGCCTGACCTCAAAAAGGAGCTACAGGGTTGATGAAAAATGACTGGACAGCTTATGTCATAGAGACAGTGATGTCTACAGAAGTCTGACTAGGTAATCATTGTGGTTCATGTCAGCTTGAATTTGATTGATCCCTCAATTTCAGTTGAAGTTAAGTAAATTAGAAAAGAATTGAAACATCCTTAAATATCAGAGAATTGAAGCTAACCACCTTGCCAGGCTCTTATTGATATTCTTAAGGTTTTCTTATAAGCTTGTCTTGTTTGAGAACTGTCCACATATATCTCATGAGAAAATCAGTCATGATCTATAGTTCTCCCATTACATCTCGAACATGTTCTGCTATTCACAAGATCTTGCCAAATATTCCTCTCCTTTTTGCTCCTAAATATAATTGAAAAGAGGGTGTAAACCAGTGGGAGGAGTGGCAAGAGGTAGTCATCTGAGGTAAAGATATTGGTACATGTCTGCCCTACCCTTTTGTTTCCCCCTGTGCTCAGTTTTGCTCTCTGGGGTCTGGAGCTCAGTGCCAAAGCATGAATCAGTAGCATATTTGTTCTTCTTGGATATATAGGCTGAAGGACCAGAGAAAAAATGCTTGGATGTTGGCATTTTTGGAATAACCCTGGCACACATCCTGCTTAAAAGGTGATTTGTGTTTTACTAATTAATTAATCAGTAGTAAATGTGCTTTAATGACAGAATTTTTGGATGATGTTCAGAGTCTCATTAGCCTTAATCATATTAACCTATTACTGTTATTTATATCAGGCAGAACAAAGTGCAATGCTTCAGCATGGGATGTTCTTCTTTAAAGATAGTACCAATGTGGGAATTAAAGAAACCTGTAATAGTTCTTGCTGGTTGAGCCATATGGAATGATATTATCAAATTTAAATGAATTCACCATCCTTGTTCCTTGAGGATTTTCATGAAAAAAAAAAATGAGCATGTTGGTGAAGTGATTTGTTCTTTCAACTTCTTAAAGTCAAAGAACATGGACTTTACATACTCATTATAACCACTTGTACAAGACCTTAAATATGGCTGAAGATACCAAGCAGACAATGCATTTCATAATGTTTAGTTTGTCCGAGTTTGGATAAGGCGGTCTCTCAGATATCTAAGTGATATTGATTTCCTAGATAAAAAAAGAAGGCTGGGGTGGGGATAAAAGGAATAAGAGAAATCTCATTCTGGATGAAAAAGAAACAAAGCTGACAAACTAAGTTAAGGATTAAGTTTTGTAAAAGGTTGTGCCTCAGTAAGGATTCATTGCAATTTGCTCAGTCATACATACCACAGACATAAACATATAATTTGTTCTGCCCTTGTATTTTGTCCAGAAGCTGTTTCTCAGAAAAACAAGACTTAATTAGTTGTTAACCCTTAAATATTGAAGCTGGAGTACAATTAAGTACTTTAATTAGGACTACTTTTCAGAAGTAAATCGAATCTTCTGGTAACCAAATTTGCAGCAATTCAGCACTGATATACTCTTCAGTATTTGCCACCAAACCTTGTTTTCTAGCCATTACATTTATGAAGTCCAAAATATCTATAAAACAAGTCTTTTTTAATTGTCCGTCATAGTGGTCTCATTTTGTTGGGTGCTGCCAGTAAGCTCCAACTGATTGCTCCACTCCGTGAGATGTTTGTAACTCCTAGGTTTGGCATGCTCAAGGAGTGAGAGTTGTCTGTATGGCCTGCCTTTTATTTGGCAGCTGCCATTACACCAAAGAATACACAGTGTGTATCTGTCTGTGTGTGTAAGTATGACCTACTGGTAATAAGGGCAAAGCATTTTATTGAGAATCTCAGTTACAGACTCAAATACTTTGTTAATTTTCTAAATAAACACTTTAACCATGAAAAGGAAAATACAAATCAATAAGCTAGCATTGTTGTCACAATTATAATGGAATTTAACATAGCATGTGTGTCTGGCTTTAAACACTTAGGATAGGTTTTTCAATACCAGCACAACTTGAAGCAACTGAACTAGGAATTCAAATTCTTCTTGCAGCTTTGAAAATCTCATCTTTAAATTTGTAAGTCCCACATTAAGAGCTGAGAGACATCCAGGTGCCCAGAGGACAAACACTGTTTAAAAGCTTTGAAGTTCTAAAAGTTAACTAATCAGTTAAGAATAACACAAAGGTGAACTGAAAATAACCTTCATATAATACAGCCTTCCTGGTTATTCCTTTCATGTTATACATGTATAAATTTTCCATTTTTCCAGTTAGGGAAAAACCCAAGCCTCTAAAGCAATCAGTTTTCTCAACCATAATCTATGCTGTTCTATCTGTTTTGGAAGAAGGAAAAAGAAAGAGGCTGATTTTTCATAAGGAATACTGAGGTTTGTAGTTGTTTGACTCTGTAGTACAGAACATGTTTGATATAGTTTTGACTGTGTTGAATGATATTTTATAAAAGTTTCCCCTATTAAATCTTCAGCAATGCCTAGTGTTTTGCTATTTCATTTTTAACGACATTACTAGTGTTCTGTGTTTCATTTTAGCAGGCCAAGAAGCAGATAAGTGACAAGGAAAAACTGATAAAAACCTTTGGGCAAAATGGTTAAAAAACAGAGCTAAATAATGGGCTAGTAAAACTGCCTTCAAGAGTGATACAACAGGTCTGTTCTTTGACCCACCACAATTATTAGAGGTATAATTATCATAAGAGTCTTTGCTTTTTAGCTAGATTTTCAAACAGATTTGCAGAGAGTGTTTCTGAGTCTTGAACAAGAGAAGATTTTGAATAAGTTAGTTCATCGCTGAGTCCTAAAGTGATTTTCCACAGATCTTGTCCAAAGCTGCACTCATTCTCATGTTGAAATGTCACAGTGCTTACTGTGCCAGTTGCTAAACTGAAACAATGAAAGATGTATTAATGAGGTATGCTGGAGACTGTGGTCTCCCACTGCTTCTGTCTTAATATTCAGAGTTTCCCTCAGTCTGAAGGGTACGGTGCTCAGCCTCCCCACAATCAACCTGGGTGAAACGAAAGTCAATACAACTGCCGTGTGTCAGAGTGGAAGGAAGGAGAAGAAAACTTTCCACCCTGAGGACAGACTCTGTAAATGGCTCAGGTCCACAGGCCAGTGTGCTCACTAAAGGCCAGAAGAAAGCTGAAAGCTCAGTTCAGTGGCAAGCTTTCAGGATACCAAGCAGCAGGTGTACACAGAGTAACAGCTTGCTCTCCTCTGCCCAGTTGTTGCAAGGATCTTCAAGACATACGAGTTACCTGCTTCTCCCTGTTCCATTCCTACAGTCCTTGCTGGTTTGCAATACCTGCTGCTGGACTGTTCTTGACTAAGGAGGATGACTAATTGCAGTGTCGTCTCCAGCAGGGTTTTGTGTGCTGCAGCTCTCTACAACACACATGGCCATGCAGGCCTGGGGGGAGCAGCTCCCTACTTTGCAAAGGGAACTATTTAGTGGTTCAGGCAGTGAGCCCCAAAAGTGAGTGGTTTATTTCTGTAGAAATGATAATGCACAGTCGAAGTCCACCTGAACACTAATCCACTGAGTAATAGCCCTTAGCCAGTGACCTTTTACACCCACCCTTTCATTCCCTTGAGTGCAAGAACTGGATTTCTGTTTTGTGTGTTCGTCATGCAAGAATAGGAATGAAACAAATGTACTGTTGGCCTGCACTGAGGTTTAGAAAAGCAGCAGGAGACTTAGAAACAATGGCAAGCAGCAGCTAAAGCAAGTTGCTCCAAGAGCCAAACTCTTCTGCAACAGCATTCAGAGCAATGGCTCTCCAAGTGCTCAAAAAGCACAGTTAGTTAGGAGAAGATAAAGTTATGCCACAGAAATATCTGTTCAGAGAGCTAAAGCTTATCTCTCACAAGCTTTTTCTCACCTACTATTGTTACTTGTTTTGGTCACAAAATGAGGGAAAAGCAGTTTCTGTATTTATTGTAGCAGCTTCTTGAAATTCTGGCTTATGGCAGAACACAGCAAGGAAGATACAAGGCAGCTCAGACACAGGCATTCAAGCATGATTTGCTTTCTTTCTATATGAAACTGTCTGTGCTGTGCCTTGCTATGCTGTGTATGTGGTTTTAATCATGAGGCTACTGCTAGAGTGAAGTGTAACGACAATGGGTCCTAGTAGGGGAGTTGTATTGCTGCCTGCTCGGTGAGCTTGTACCCACCTGGTGAGTTCCAGCATCTCAAAGCTAAAAGACAGATAGCTGTAACAAACCCAAGCCCCAGATGACCTGAATCTGTTTCATGATTCTTTGAATCCAAGCTTTGGCAGGTAGTCACCAAATGATGACAAATAATGACAGTGTTTCTAAAAGCACACCTGCTTTATTCCATCTTCTGCTGAGCTGGGTGAGTTGATGGAAGGGAAAGAAGTTGTAACAGCCCCCTGTGCATTGCTGCACCAGGTCCAGTTGCACAAAGTGCTCTGACCCAGCACTGCACCTTCTGCTCTGGGAAACCTGGATCACTTCAAATGGATCAAGCAACTGGGACTACCTCAGGGCAGCAATGCCAGCTTTTAGCTGTCTGTGAGTTCTCTGGTGCTACCCCTGCAGGAATCCTGCTGTCCATCATGGTAGATGCTGTGTCTTGGTAGCATCATCTGTGCAACATGGTGTTAGTCAAGCAAGGACTGTAGCCATCCTTTGTGCTTTAGATCATGTTTCTTTTTAATTTTGCAAACATTCTACTGATATGGTCTTTATCTCTGGACATCACTGCACTTCTCCCAACAGGAGATGGAAAAGGTGGCTCTGACCAAGGAACCCAGGGACATTTCTGTCCTTTCATCCCTACTTGTTTAGATGGGAAAACCAAAAGCATGTCCTTTTTCACCCAAGAAACCCTAACAATGAAAGACCTTTCAAAACCAAAGCAACTTAACCATGACTACTATGTACAGAAATTGTGGTAGATAAGGCCTCATGGCTGAAATATCTGGAAGGATTATGAAGCAGGACTTATATCATCTCTGGTAGTAAAAACCTAATTTTCCTGCTAGGCAACTAACAGGGTTAATTGGTGTCATTGGCTGGGTGTCAGTCACTCTCCTCCAGAGTCTGCCCAACTGCTATCTAATTGGAACTTGTAACCTTTGTGAGTCATTGCTACCAAATCTTACCGAGGCCAGTGGCTTAGTAGGATTCAAAGTGTAATTAAATATGTATGTAACTAATTAGACAATCCACAGCTACGTTAGACAGGTTCAAATTGTAATAAAGGACAACTCCTCATGTTTAAAGTGTGTAAAAGCCATCTTCTAGCCTTGATACATCTGATGGTGTGTGTTTATGCAAACTAACAGGTAGTAAGGATAGTTGAGTCCCTAGTCTGAGAAATAGTGCTTAATGTTTGTTTCACTCTCACTCAGACTCTCAGCTTGGTTTTCATGATGTGTTTCACAGCTTCTGGCTCCAAGATTGTTATCAATAGTCCAGATGCTGCCTCGAAGCTCAGAGGGAAAAGTAATGAGTCTTTCAGACAGATCATCCATAATAAACTAGGTTCTGATCTCAGGCTCACTGATGCAAATTGAAACAACTCATCAGGCTTTAAAATTCAGAATTTTTTGGCTTCAGAGCCAGGTAGCCAAGAGCTGATTCGGGTTTAAAAGGATACAGTCCTTGGGAGCACTGATGATCCAGAGTCTGCAGCTGAGAGAACCTTGCTCTGCTATAGGATTGCAGAATCTCTCTCCCACAGATGCCAGAAAAAGTTTTTTCTTCAGACTCACACTTCTTTGCCATCCTAATGGGCACATTCAGGCTGAATGATAAAGAGTTTTTCTTCATGGGAAAACAGCATTCAGTTTGTGAACTTAGAGGGGATTGTTTGCTGCTTTTACTGTGGAGGTGAATAGTTCACTGGAGCTTTCATGCTCACCCAAATTCACCCACACGGTATTACACAAATTACTAACAGCAATTCTTATTTTTTAATTGTGTATGCACAAACCAGGCATTAGACATTCTGCTATAAATCCAACACTGAGAAGAGAGGAGACATTTTTTAAATTCATGGTGGGAAAGGTCAGAAAAAGTTTAACATTTTACACAGAGAGGATTCAGGCTGACTGTAAAACAGAAAAGAAATAAAACTGTTTCCTTTTACCCCTCCTCATCTCTATGTGCTATAAACCTAAGGAAATGCTAAGTCATCTTTTTTTTTTTTTAATGGTTTTACGGTTCAAGAAGTAAGAACCTATTCGACTCTCAAATATAGGGGAAAAGTAATTTCTAAACTTGTCATCGCTATTTCCTGTCTTTGTTTGTTTGTTTCTAGCTAAGGCACACTGCCAGTTTTGTGCCCACTGTTTTCAGGATTTTATCAAGAAAGATAAATATGCCGATTTCTATAGAAAGCAATCATGACTTTTGGTCACACCTGTGTAAATTCCTTAAAACTCCAGAGAGGTCAATATTAGGAGTTCAGCTTTTTACCACTGTAAATTACACCAGAAACCATGACATGTGAACCTACTTGAGAGAGAAGTGATTTGATCGTTTGTTGCCACCCTTCTTTTCCTCTCTTTTCCTTATGTGTGCCCGTGGATTTATAAAGTCTTGATGGAAGGAGCAGAAACTGGATGACAGCTTGTGAGGAGACCCTCTGTAGAGACACATCCAGCTTGGCCAGTGAAATCTGTCTGTGTGGCACCTGTTAGTTACGCACAGCGGGACTGTCCATCATCCCTTGTAGTAGCTCTTCATTTCCATAGCACACTGCAGTGCAGGCAGAGGAGAAATTACTCTCTAACTATGAGACAGTGAATGAGAAATTTCTGTCCCTGTTTATGCTGTCAGACCACCATTCGGGATGCTGTACATCAGCCGGAGAGGGAGAAGGGAATGTAGTTCATTTCACAGTCAGCTGACAAAGCTTTCAAGCATTAATCTTTGCTTTCTACCTTGTAAAATCCTGTAAAAATATTGTTACTGAATGGAGAAATGTTTGAAGAGAAATGTGGAGTACATCATGCCATTTAAAAGGGAAAATCACCACATGGTGTAAGGAGAGATTGTGGTAAAACAAAGAGCACACAGTGTCTATCCATTTTGTGATCTGATGCCCAGATCACAAATGGATAGACAGCAATTTCTGCTACTGGATTGCAGCAAAATGTCCTTAGAAACGCTTGCATGGGCTGCTCTTGTGTGAAGAACAGAAGGAAAAAGAATATTGAACATTTGGGAAAAGAAGAAAACACTCAGGTTCCTGTTTCTTGAAGAACTTTTGCTTAGTATCATAATAATCATACAGAAATTTTTAAGTGAGACTGCATAAGGTTATATTGTGTTTTTCAGGTAGGAGAGGGAGGGCAGAATTCCTCTAGAAGGCCTTAGTTATGCCTCACTTTCAAGACCATCCAGACAACAACTTTGCCCATCCTGCTGAACCATTCTCTCTTCCATCTTAGACTGATCATCACTGACTTCTTTAGCACAGTCCCCCTGTACCATCTTACACTTTTCCCTGATCATAATAGACTGTGGTTTCTGCTCCTGTGATGAGCAGAAGTCCATTGTGCTACTGCGTTATTTCAGCATGAAGAACTGATGATTTCTGGTTCTGTTTTCTCTGGCAAGTGAGTCATGGTTTCAAAGTCAGTTACTCCACTGTAACTGAGTGATAATTCCATCCGAAAAATTAAACAATTAAGCCAGCACTTATTACTCGTAATGTATGCTGAGATTCATGTGAGCGGTGCAGTATAAGGCCAGGCCCCTATTTAAGACCTCCATATGGCTGCATGTCCTGAAGAAAGAAACAGAGGTATGATGGAGAGTGATGGCATTGTTTAAGGGAGAAGAGTGAATCCATCCTGAATTCAAGACAAAGCACCTGTGTTTTGAGGCACTACTTGTTATCTATCTTTCATTTGCTTTTATGACATCTTTGTGGGGTAGCAGTGCATTACTAAATAGTAAATACTAAACTTTTCAGGGAAGTACAATATTCCATTTACCACTGGGAACTTAAGCTCAAAGCAATTTATGAAGCTAAGCAATTTATATGCCCTTCTGTAGTTTTTTCTTTCCACCCAAAATGGTAGTCAGACGGTGGTCTAGAATAAAAATTCTAAAAGCTGTGAAGAACGTTACTGAGAATGAAAATGTAACTTCAAAGCTGTCTTTCTATGTTTAGCTCTTAGCTAACCCATATCTCATGAGTCAATGC